>PVIH01005829.1:0-118771 GCA_004025045.1 Sigmodon hispidus
AGAGGAAAAAAAAAAAAAAAAGTGACCAGATAAAAAAAAAAAACAACTTATTAACTAACATCTCCATATGAGCAAATATCTTATTTGTCTTTCTGGATCTGGATTATCTCACTCATAACGATCTTTCTAGCTTTACTAATTTACCTGATAATTTCATTTTTTAACAGTTGAGTAATATTTCATTGTGTAAATGTACCACATTTTCATTAGTCATTCATCTTTTGATAGACATCTAGGCTGTTTCTCATTTATGGGCACTATAAATAGAGCAGTAGTAAACATGGGTTTGTTACAATGTCTTACAGGCTGTGGTTCAACAGTGGCCATCAACCAATGAAGGTCTAAGAATCCAGTAGTTGTCCAGTTTGTGAAGCTGGATGTCTTAGCTGCTCTTCAATATTTTGGAATCCTGACAGTAAGCACTAAGCCAGTGAAGGAAGGAACTTGCTAACAAGAGTGAGATCCAGAGCAAGCCAGCAGAAGAACAATCAGGGAGAGCTTCCTTCTTCCATGTCCTTTATATAGGCTTCCAGCCAAAGGTCTGGCCCAGATTAAAGGTAGATCTTGCCACCTCAGAAGATCTGGATTAAAGGTGTACCTTCCATCTCAAAGATATGATTTAGAAGTGTGTCTTCCCATCTCAAATAATTTAAATAAGAAAAAAATGTCCCTCATAGGTCTGTCCAGACATTTGGGTTTTAGTTAAATCCAGATGTGGTCAACTTGACAACCAATAATAGTTATTGTTAGTCCACTCCTTGCCAATAGGACACATAATCATACTTCCTTGTACCACACTTAGTTTTAAAATGAAAACAATAACCAGCTCACAATTATACTTAACATGATATAACTATTCCTCATATAACCACAAACACATTATAAACTTAGAAAAGGTGGCAATGTTTCTTGAGGGACATTCTTTTAGTATCTTAAAGTTAAATATGATACCCACTGTAGTCTCCTAATTGGTGTTACATACCATGATAAAGAAATTGAGGAAAGACAGCACAGATATCTGTACACACTCTTAACAAAATACTACAGAAATTCTCATGTCATTTATAATCCTCATTTCTAGAACTAGTCATATGGCCTCAGTTGGTATTTACAACTGCCTTCTTTTATTATCCATTCTGTATTTTCCCCACCCTCAGCAAGCACCTCAGCAGATATTGGCTCTTTTCCTGGAGAAGTGTCCCACACCTTCATTCTTGAAGGATATGTGTCCTTTGTCATCCTGCCTGGAATAGGCTGTTGTAGTTTCCCGTTGACTTTAGTGACAGGACATGGTAGCACCAGGAGATTCCCTAAAGGATGTCTTGAACTCCAGACATAATTCTTTTTTTTTTTTTTTTTTTTTTTTTTTTTTACCTCCAGTGTGGAGAAGCGATTCAATTTCTGCTTGGTAATCTGGATCAATCACTCCTCCTAACACGGTTATTTGTTTCTTAACTTGTTGGCTTAAGGATGTCAGAAGCCCAAAGTGGCCAAAAGGCAGTCTGAACTTCCAGGTCAATGGAATGTTTGCTGTGGTTCCTGGTAGTAGTATTACCCCATCTGGAATAAAACTCCTATGCCAGCAGAAGTTAATGTTATAGGGGAAAAAGTGGGATTACATCCTTGGCTGTGGTGGAGATAATACTTCCTCAGGTGAGATAAACACTTGAGAATCTGAGGGCTCAAAATTCTCAACTTCAATAGGGTCCTCCCACACATCACCACCTCAAGTTATAGGGTCCTATTCTTTACCAATTAACGCCCTCTCTTTAACCACCAACACCCTCCCAGGCCAGGCTTGAATTCTTTCTATGATTCAGCCAATATTATAATGAAGGCTTCTGTTTGATTTTCTACAACTTGAGCACTGTGGCTGCTGGAGAAGATTCTCTTCAAGGAGAAATCTTTAGGCTGTTTATGCTCATGTGGAGCCGGCCAATTTAATCACTGAGTTCATTTGTTCATCAGTGTATTCAAGGATTTTAAAAGTTGATTAATTCTATCATGGCCCTCAGTTTTTTTCCTCTGTCTATTTATCCAGGGATGCTAGGAAGAACTGACCAGCATCATCATTTTCCTGATATTATATTCTCTATAACCACTTCTGGTAACAAAATCTGTATTAGTCAGGATTCTCCAGAACAGCAGTTCTCAAACTTCCTAATGCTGTGTCCCTCTTATATAGTTCCTCATGTGCTGGTGACCCTTACCTATAAACATATTTAATTGATACTTTATACTTGTGATTTTGATATGATTATGAAGCAAAATATAAGTATATGATATACAATATATCTGATATTTGACCCCTAAAGGAGTCACAACCTACAGGTTGAGAAGCGCTGCCCTAAAGGAACAGTACTTATGATATGAATATATATTTATTAGAATGGCTTGCAGGCTGCAGTCCAGATAGTCCAACATTGGCTATCTACCAATGGGAGGTCCAAGAATACAGTTATTTACTTGGTGAGGTGAGGGTGAGAATAAGAACAAGCAGGCAAAAAGAGAGAGAGCTTCCTTCTTCTATCTACTTGTATAAGGATGAAAATGTGGCACAGATGAAAAGTAGATCTTTTCAGCTCAACGATCCAGATTAAAAGTGGGTCTTCCCACTTTAAAGAATCTAATTAAGAAAATAATCCTTCATAGGTATCCTCTGCCATTGGGTTTAGTTAATTCCAGATGATATAAAGTTGACAACCAAGAATAGCCATGATAGTTAAACTTTGTTTTGTGGCCCAGCATGGAGTCTATCTTTGAGAAGTCTCCATGTTCTCATGAGCAGAATTTATATTCTTTGGTGTTTGGATAGAGAAGCCTTTGCATGAAGCTGTGAAGGTAAAGCTTGGATTGCCTTGGAGACCCCAAGATGTTGGAGATGTCAGAGTTGTGGGATACCTGCCAAGGAGAGCTGCAAATTTGTTTTATAATATTTTGTTTGTGTTCTGACAAATAAAGCTTATCTGGAGATCAGAGGGCAGAGCTAACTACTAATTAACTATAGAGGTCAGGACAGACAAAAATAGGAACAGACAAAAGATAAGGCAGTGCAGAGATAAACAGTGATAATGTGAGGTAGAGATGTAGTCTCAGCCCTTCCAGTCAGGGGATTAGGAGACGTAAGGAGTCACAGATGGCTGCTCTTTTGCTTCTCTGATCTTACAGCCTTTACCTTGATATCTGACTCCTAGTTTTTATTGATAAGACTAATTAAGTGCACATTTCATCTGGCGCACAACATGGGGCACAAATTCACAAAATAGCTGCTTTCTGGTAACATTTCAGTCACTGACACATGCCAGAGCTGCATGTGAGGACTCCTTTCAGAGTCATTGATGACTAGGTTTTCCTTTACCTATTTAAGCCCTTTGAGCAAGTTCTGTTACAGCCTCTCTGCAGCAAACTTCACAGGAACTTGGGTTCCAGACACCAGCAGAGTAAGCCCCTTACCACTAGCCAGCTCTATCTTTAGGCAGCTCTCTCCACATGTGATTTTTCTACAAAATTCCCTGTGTGTGTTTTTCAGATAGCTGCCTCCCTCTCACAATGAACTGTGGGCCTTTCCTGGACCCTTCCTCAGGCTACTGCCATACTAGGTAGCTTCCTTGACATCCACTTGGTCTCCTACTGTTCTATGCAGCAACAGTCAGCCTCATATTTCACCATCATCTTTACCATCATCATCAGATTTGATGAGACAATTGCAAGTTTGTAAATAGGGAAATTAGATTTTTTAAAAATGTATTTTTCCATGTTAAAAAATGGGAAACACTAATAGGATGGTGGGAATTAGGTCTCTGCATAATTATACAATAGATGGTTTAAAAATTAAACAATTAAATGAAGGAATAATCAACTTGGATTGACATAATGTTAATTATCATTTTGTTAATTCTCACTTTATTCCTAAAAATTATGTCTTAGAAAAAGTTACTATAGATGATAATGCTATTTTGACTGATAAGTCACTTAGTAAATGGTACTAAAACAGATAATAGAGATATTCAGACAAAGACAGAGGAATTCAAATGAGAACCAACATCACCATTAGATTATAAAATCTGAGAAATAGTCCAAGGTTATCAAACAACCAACCTTAATTTATTCAGCCACCTTATAGGAACAACTAACAAAAGACAGGCATCCCAAAAGCTATGTAAGAGCTGACTAGATTTCTGTTGGAATGTTATATTTGAGGAGATTTAAAACAATGATGGTCTCATATGGCATGCATTCACCTTTTGTGAAGCTAATGTTATATTTATGGTCAACTAGTAACAGAATTGTCCCAGAAGACCGGAAAAACTTGATCACATCATTCTTGTAAGGTAGTCCTCAATTACAGTAGAGGATCTGGAGGATGAGGCTAGGACCACTGAGTAATGAAGTAGAGCTGGAGGTTTTGAAACCTCCCAAGGCCAACTTCTTGGAGAGGGCAATTATAATTTCCAGAGGTTTAAAAAAATTAAAATGTCAGGTGTTTTAATTGTGACAAACAAGATAATCTAAAAATGGATTGTAGACAGGGCAGTCCTATAAACAATGCTTTTTTCTAAGAATAATACAAACAGGAGGCCTCTGCATTCTGGAGTATGTTGAAAGTGAGGCAAAGGCCAATATTGGACCAATGAACACAGACCGACAAAGGACAGATGAGGTAACCCTTTGTCATCATGAAATGTTTTAGGGGCCTCTTGTAAGCCTCTATGTCAGATTTTGTTCAGTCATTCCCTGTAACTATGGGTAAAACTCCTCCCCAGAGCAATTAAAGGACCTAATGACTATTGCAAACCAACCAACAAACAAACAAACGAAAAAAAAAAAAAAGCAAAAACAAAAAACTACTGCTCTTAATGATAGAACAGCTTTCAAAGATAGAACAAAAAGTTTCAAGAGAAACCAGGAAGTAAATATTTTGTCAAAATTCTACAAATGATCAAAGATCAAAGCTAAAAATATGAATAAATTGTATTTTAAGGTCTTATAGGCACAGCAGCAGATATAACAATAATTGCTCCTCAATCTTGGCACCAAATTTGGCCTCTTTAGGAGGTAAATGTTTAGCTTTTAGGAATTAGAACTTTATTTCAGGTAAAACAAAACATGAGATGGGTCAAATGTATAGGGCCAGAAAGACAGAGAGAAAAATTAAAGCCAAATGTGGCTAATATAGCAATGATTTTTGAGGACTTGATTTGATACAGAAATAGAATACTCAGATTAAAATTCCTCCAATCTCCAAAACAGACCATAAACTAACATATGTTTCTGGGAAAAATATCAAGAGGTATTATAAAGAACAGTCACCGGCCATCCAGGTTGTACAAAAACAAGGCACAACAACTCCTGATCTTTCAAAGACACCAATAGCCCTACAATTAAGATGGTTAATTTAAAAACCTGGCTGGAACAATGGCCTTTAACATCAGAAAAATTACAAGCATTAGAACAACTGGTACAGGAGCAGCTAAATGCTCAACATATTGAGGAATCTAACAGTCCTTGGAATTCTCCTGTATTTGTTATTTAAAAAGAAATCTAGAAAATGGAGAATGGTAATTGATCTAAGAGCTATTAATAAAGTGATTCAGCCAATGGGATCCTTACAGCCTGGGATTCTCCTGTCTTCTCTATTACCTAGAAGATGGTTTGTTTTAGTTACTGATTTAAAAGACTGTTTCTTCACTATACCTTTAAAAGAACAGAATAGAGAAAATTTTGTCTTCACCATGTCTACTTATAATAATTCTCAGTCTGGTAAGAAGTATTAATGGAAAGTTCTCCAACAAGGGATGTTAAACAGTTTCATCCTGTGCCAATATATTGGACTGTAGGCACTGGAAATAATTCATGTACTGTTTCCTCAATTTATAATCTACGTTTATGTGGATGATATTGTACTAGCTGGTTCAAATGTAGCTACTTTAGAGAAAATGTTTGAAGAATAAAACTTAGCCTTGTTGGAGATTACAAATTGCTCCTGAAAAAAGTCAAAGAGGAGATTTTTATTAATTATCTAGGCCTTAAAATAGGTAAAATTCAATCCTAAAAGGTACACATCAGCAGAGATCAATTGTGGACTCAGTGACTTTCAAATATTGCTGGCAGACATTAACTGACTATGGCCCACAATTTGATTAACAACTCAAGAACTGAGTAGTTTATTTCAAACCTAACAAGGTGATAAAAATATAAATAGTCCAAGAAAATTACTAGCTGAAGTTTAGAGAGAATTGGTTGTAGTAGAAAGAAATTACAGGATGCACATGTGGATCATTTGTATCCAGAGCTTGATTACATTCTGGTTATTTTATTTACCATGCAGGCTCTTATAAGAATTTTAATGCAGAGAGAAGATAATATCTTAGAGTGGATATTTTTACCACACAAGCATAGTAAAAAATTAAATAATTATGTAGAAAATGCTTCTGAGTTAATTCTAAAGGAAAAATTGAGACTTTATTAATTAGCAGAAATAGACCTAGTAACTTTTACTAAGGTAGAGTACTCTTTAGATATGTTAGGTGCATTTGAGGTAAGATATCATATAATTCTAAAGTTTCTCTATTTTTGTCCAGGCAACCTTTTTATTAGAGAGAGTGGGGTGTTGAATTCACCTACTATTATTGAGTTTTGTTAATCTGCATCTTTAACCCATTAGCATGATTTTTATAAAATTAGGTGCAACAGAATTTGGTGCCATGTATTTAGGAGTGTCATATTTTCTTGATTAATTAGTCCTTTTATTAGAAGAGGTATTTTATATCTTTTCTAATTGATTTTAGTTTAAGTCCTATTTTGTCAGGTATGAATATGGCAACACCTGAATACTTGCTTCTTGATTTCATTTTCTTGGAATACTTTTCCCCACTCTTTTATGTCAATATTAGCCTATCTCTAAAACCAAGATGAGTTTCTTACAGGCAGGTGACAGGTGGATTTGTTTCTTTCCACATTCAGCTATCCTGCGTTTGTTTCGAATGGAAACCTGAGGTCATTAATATTTCGGGTCATTACTGGGAGGTGTATAGACTGCTGTCATTTTGTTTTATGCTGGTTTGTTTTTCATTTGTTATAAAGTTAAAAAAAAAATCTAAGTTAGCCACAGCCAATCATTGGGCCAAGCTACAGGAGTCCTGTTGAAGAGATATGAGCCAGGGGAGGGAGGGGGGTCAAGATCATGAAGGGGGAACCTACAGAGACAGCTGACCTTAGCTTCTGGGAGTTCATGGACTCTAGACCCAGTGCTAGGAAGCACACATGGGATCTACCTAGGCCCTCTGCATGTGAGTGACAGTTGTGTAGTGTGGTCTGTTGGTGGAGCCCCTAGCAGTGGGACCAGGATCTGTGCCTGGCAAATGAGCTGGGTTTTTGAAACTTGTTCTCTATGGTGGGATGCCTCACCCAGCCTTGATGCAGTTAGTCTAGCCTTAACTCAATATTGCATGCTTTGTTGACTCCCATGGGAGGACTTACCGTTTTGGAGGAGTGACTGGTGTGTGTGTAAGGTGTGTGGAAAGAAGGAGGTGTAGGGAACAGGAGGAGAAGAGGGAGGAGAAATTGTGATTAGCATGTAAAATTTAAAAAATTAATGATAAAAAACAAAGCTAAATTAAATACTCCTGTACTCCAAGAGGGAAGAATAAGAGTCACAATCACAATCAAATTAAAGTAAAGGCAAACATCAACAGTGTAGTGTTCTGGGCTTGACATCTGGGACCCACTCACAATCTCCTGGAATGAAGGCATGAGCTGTCTCACCTCTCAGGCTCTGCCATCCACTGCACACGTAGTGTCTCACAGGCTCAGCCCTCACCACTCCACAATGTATTGACATCTCAAAATCGCTGAGGTCTTCACTGAAGCTTGGCTGACCCTTCTTCACCTGTAGCCTCTCCTGGGCTCTCTTCAGGACACTGATTTTGACACAAGGTGTCAAGCCTCAACTTCTCTCCAGGGCACTTTCATCCTAGGGCGTCTACTACAACAGAGTTGCCCCTTCATCAGTGGCCTCTCTAGGACTCTTACAGAGTCAGGTCTCAGCTGCTCTCTATGGTCTTCTCATCCCTCCAAAACCAGTACCACTGGGAGATTATTACATAGTCTATTACCAAGTTCAGATGCCAGAACAAGGTAAAGTCTTGGCTCCCCTCCAGTCCCATGTGCAGACACTTGGAAATGTTTCTCAAAGATGTCTTCTCACTTATACCAGTTTCTTCTTCATCACAGCAGATACTTCAGCTCCAGCTGACCAGAATCTACTGTCCCAGAAACTCTCTTATTAATTACAGCTGAATCTTCAGCCTGATAGACTAGAATCACAGATTCTCAATTTCAAATATCACATGGACAGTTCTGATGGTCTCTGAGGCACTCTCAGGCTTCCCTCTGACACTTCACAAGGCAGCCTCAGCATTCTTGTCCTCCAAGCTCCCACAGAACAGCTTGCTGAGCTCTTAGAATGCAAGCACTTCACCAGCACAAAGTTTGAATGCTACCGTAATCCTTCCAAAAGCACATGGTCATGTCTGTCACAGCAATCCTCCATGGCCTGGTAGCAATTTCTGCTTCAGTTGGCATTTCTATTGTGACAAAATGCCATGACTCAAAGCAACTCGGGGAAGAAAGGGTTCATGTACTTTACAGCTTTCATGTTGCAGGCCGTCATTGGGGGAAGTTTGGGCAAGAACTGAAGTGGAGGCCACTTCTTTATGGCTTGCTTAAGCTATTCATGTAACCCAGAACTGCCTGCCCATAGATGGTACAGCCCATCTCTTGGTTGTTCATTCTCACATCAATCATTATTCAAAAATATGTAAAATTGTGCGTGTGTGCATGTGTATGTGTGTGTGTGTTTGGCCTGTAGGTATGCATGTGCACCACACATATATAATGCCCACAGAGGCCAGAAGAAGGCATCATGTCCCCTAGACCTAAAGTTACAGAGTGTTGTGAGCCACCAGATGGGTGCAGGGAATTGAACCTAGGTCCTCTAGAAAAATAGCCAAAGTTCTTACCCACTGTGTCATCTCTCTGGCACCCCCAGAATAGATTTTTCAGAGCTGTTTGTGTGTTACACATCATTTGTAGTTGTCAGTCTACTCTCTTATCTCTCCAATATGAATGTTTCCTTTCCACAGTTCTGATCTGGTGAGAAATATCCTTTCAGGACTTTGGGAATCGTATTATTTACAGCCTAAACACTGAGGTGGTGAATGCTTCCTTGAACTTCAATGTACTATGGACTGTGAAAATCCGTGGTAAGCAATCCTACAGAACTCTCTATAATAGAGTGTTGCTGTTTGTTTTGTTTTATCTTAGGATGTCAAAGGCACAGCCAGCAAATCCCAGGGCCTAATCTGAATTTCACACATGCCACTTACCTGGAGGGTATGTGATAGACCTACTTTTACCTCCTTCATCTTGTAGAACCAACATTCCCTGTGGTCCTGGAGTGTGATGTGGGTCTGTATGAAAAGAAATGGTAAGGTGGGGTGTGGATAAGGCTTATTGTCAGGTCACGAGAGTGTATGGTGTCCTGAGTCCAATTCTATAAATAGAAAATAATTTACAAATTCTAAATTTCATACTGAGTGGTGTTGTGGCATATTGCTTTTTCACACTGTAAATATTTGTCACTGTAAATATTGGTTTACTAAAATGCTGATTAGTCAAGTATCTAGACAGGAAGCAGAGGCGGGGCAAGCAGACTAGGAGAATTCTGAGAAGTGGAAGAGCAGACAAACAGAAGACAGAGAGTAGGGTGAGAATGCTGCTCTGAGAAAAAGTACCAAGTCACATGGATAAACATAAATAGAAATATAGATTAACTTAAAGTATAAGAACTAGCAAGCAATAAGCCTGAGACATAAACCAAACAGCTTGTTTAATACAAATTTTTGTCTGATTCTTTGGGACTAAGAGACTGTGTGCCAGGACTTCAGGACTAAGCCAGGCCAAAAACTTCTGGCTACTGAGTGTATAGTTCCATGAAGACATTAAAGTTTTGCTACAGTTAATATTCCAAAAACAGTGGAACTGTGTGGATGAGTAAAAACTATAGACAGTGGGCTCAAATACCATTTAATACATTATAACTGAAGTTAAGGTTGCTTTATTATTTCATATATATATATATATATATATATATATATATACTCATGCAGGCATTTATTATTTGGCAAGGCAGTGCTTGGTTTAAATTGCTCAGGGTCACAGAGAGGAGTGGTAAGATATACACACAGCAGTAACTGTCAGCTTTGGTTTATGACACTTGGTAGGAGTGGCTAGTCAAGGTTTTTTGGTAGGAGTCACCTGAAGATTAAATCAACAAAGCAATCTAAAGGAGAGAAATCATGTGCTCTAACTAGAATCCTAAACGTGGCGAGGCATAAGGTTAAAAGTTTATTGATCATCAAAAAACTCTGAACAAAGTAAAGTTTTGTGCTACTTCCACAGGCACTTTTCTGAGTAGCTGGGCAAGTATTCTTGGTAGCTAGGTGACCTGAACAAACATTGGAGAAAGATATACAGCTTTTGTTCTGTTATAGCACCTTCCCTAGGAGGGCGATAAAGGGAATCTTTTTTTTTTCCCTCTTTATTTATTTTGTATTTATCAAGAAAAACAGTAAGATGAATTTAAAATGCTGAAAAGTTAACAATAACTATGAAGAAGATAAAAATCATAAGTATGACTTATCAAGGGTGATAATGCAATATTATTTCTAACAGAATAATATTGAATATACCAGAAACATATATTCACTTAAATTTACAGGTCTACCAGAATTTTAGAAAATAAAGTGCTTCAGGAAACCAAAAGTCCTTAACAATTACAAGACAGATCAGTATCAGTGTAAGTACCTATTGTAAAATAGGAAAACTGAGATAGATGGATGGTTTCAGGGACCATGGCTATGATACTTGGTCAACAGCCTGCTCAAACACAGACAAAATGATCATTTCCTAGGCAGCTACTAGCATTGGATTGAGGAGGAATGGTCTTGTTTGGTAAATGGTCACCCAGACTTGCTTTTAGTAGCTAGTACTGCCAGGCAAAACACAGTGTGAGGTGGGTTCAGAAACTAGGGATGCAAATTCATCTTCAATGAAGATACAGACAAATCTTCCATATAAGCCACTTGGGGAAGAAATGCAGCCTCCATGATGCTCTGTAGAAAATGGATAAACTATAATGTTATAAGTGATGTCTTAGTTTCCTTTCCTGTTGCTGTGATAAAATATCCTGGGAAAGCAACTTAATTGGCTCCCAGTTCCAGACTATGGTCCATCACTGCAGGAAAGTCAGGAGGTGGGAGTTTGCAGTAGTGAGTCACATGACATCCACAGTCCAGAGCAGAGAGAGCAGGGTACTGGTGCATGAGGTCTAGCATCTGCTCATTTTCTTCACTCCACATAGTTTGGAATCCTCTTCCTAGGGAAGGCGCCATCCACAGCGGATGTGTCTTCCCACATCAGTTAACAAAATGAAGATAACCCTCTACAGACATGCTCACAGGCCAATGGAATCTAGACAGTCCCTCACTGAGGTGTCCATCCCAGCTGATTCTAGATTCCATCAAGTTGATGATTAAAACTGACTGTCACCATTGGCAACCACACTGGTTCTCTTGCCTCCTAATACTTCTTTCTCATTTGATGGCAACCCTAACTGCAGAGCCCTAGTTTAGAAAAGACATTTGCTTGAAGCCTTTGACTCCAAGGAGGGAATAATCCTCATGACCCATCTCGAGTTCTGTGAAACTATTTCTGAAGTGATTGGTCCTAAACCCTTCTCCAAAATTTTATCTGTACACATTACATAGTTATATATAATTTGTTTATACTCACTGTTTATGTAATTTTGAGAATGGATATTTGAAATTCTATTATTTCAAACATGAGTTTTAGAAAGTAATTAAATAATTGAATATTATAGCTGCTGATTCCTTGTATGAAGACTTAACAGTAAAGATATCAAAGCCTGAACATGAAATAGACCACAATTGGCACAGTCCAGGGATGAGGATGAGAAAGTAGATTGGAAATTAGTGTATATTGTGTCCCTAGAATGTTCTATCATTTTCTTACACAATTTTAGAACATGTAGCCAAAGTATATTTTATTTAGGTATACTAAATATGGTCCTCAAAAACCTGAAAATATGACTGTAGATAGTTACATAGCAAGGTTCAGAACCACTATTGAAATTCCAGATGCCTAAAACACAAAAACTTTTTGCTTCTGCCTGCATCACTGGCATATGTCCTTTTTAAAAAATGCTTAGTAGTTTTATACTAACAGTAAAATGGACAAGTGTAAAATTCTAATATAGTTGATTTTAAATAACATGACAACGTTAATATTGGTGCATGCTAATGCTTTTAGAATTCAGTGCAGGAACATCTGGAAACTGGGAGGGCTGGCCTTTTAGTGTGTGTACAGTTCCTCTTGTGGCTTTGGAAGCTTTGTCTCATATATAGGCACATACAGAGCATGGCCAGGCATTGGAGTACAGCACAAAACAGTACAATAGATGAAAAACCAACCAAAACAAAGAAAATAAAATAACCTTCAGAAATTATATTTTAGATAAATTTAAACATAGAAGCCCATATTTTAAAATTTCACTATGAATTTATTTCAAAATGAAAATCCCAGGCTTCTTGGAGAATATGAAATTGCCAGAGGCATCATGGATGACTCCTTCTTTTAGTTGACAGTGATTTCCTTCATAATGTGGCTTTCCTCTGGTATATAAAAAGAATTAGCACTTTTAAATTCTCCTTTAAATGATTTTCCCCTGTCCCACAAATCCCCTTTTCCTTTGGAAAGGTCACCAGACAAGCACTGAAACCATAAAAAGAACACTGCAAGTACCAGTTAAGTGCCCGATTTACACACGTGGATTTCAAGGCGCACAGACCTTTTATCATTAAGGTGCAGGCCCCATATGCACTACTGTCTCCTCTACTCTGATCACATAGTGTTTTCCTACCACACATACAATGACACTCCCCCCAAATATAGTTCTTGACATTGTACAACCTAAAGGCAATGGTAGAAGCTAGTGTGTGTATTCAGCACCTAGAATACTCCAGCACTGTTGTAGGCACTGGCATCAGTTTTGATACTTTTGGAGAAGAATATCTCATCTCAGCATACTGAGTGTGATCACTGGATATTCGAAGAAAACCAGAGATTCCCATTATCACATAGCAAAGTTCAACACCACTACTGAGATTCTGAAATCTGTAACGTGAATGTTCCTTTCGTTCATGCATTCATATAATTCATAAACGTCCCTCATGATGTTTGTTTTACATTAACAATAAAATAGATGATAATCTAATACAGTCTCCAACAGACAAGACAATGGTGACAGTAGCGTATATTTGATACAGAAGCATCCAGAGAACATGAAAGAAAAGATCTGAAAAATGGATTTTACATATAGACTATAAAGAATATGACCAAATGTTGGGGTACAGTAGATGATGAAGTATTTACCTGTCTTTTGCAAAGCCCTGGGTTCTTCGATATGCTGCTTAGCACAACTTAACAAGATGATAAAAAATTAAAATTAAAACAAAGCCCCAGAAGTGGTAAGTGATGTGATATTAAGAGCTTGGAGAGCTGATACAGTAGCTAAGAGTGTTTGCTGCTCTTGCAGAGACCCAGAATTTGGTTCTCAGCATCCATGATGGATGACCCACAACCACCTGTTATCTCCAGGTCCAAGGACTCTGATTCTGGTGTCCACAAGCATTGCACTGACATTTACAAATAGATAGGAGGAGGAGGATTAAGGAGGGGTAGAGAGAAAGGGAGGAGAGAGTGAGGGAGGGAAGAGAGAGAGAGAATTATGAAGAACAAACTCAAATATAGAGGCACAATTTTAATTCCTCAGTGATTTTATTTCAAAATGAAAATCTCAGATGCGTGAATGATTACTGTCAGGGGAATCACTGACAATTTCTTGGAGTAATTGACGTGGACTTTGTTCATTGTGTGGCTCCAGTTAGTGTGGGATGAAATCCATTATTTCTTACATAATGATTTGCTGCTATAGTATTTATAATTACAATTGCTTTTGAAATTCCACCAAAAAGAAGCGAAGCCAAGATTAGAATTATATGAGTAAATAAAACAAGCTAGCATCCTGCTTAAACTCACACGTATTTTGGCTTGAAACATTTTCGAGAAGCTAGTTGCAAGGCCATTGTTTATAATATACCACCTGTTCCTCTGTGGATATATATTACACATTTAATAAAACCTGAATATTGGGGAGAGAGCACTCAGTCTAATACTGGGCAGACAGTTCAGGAAATTCTTAAACCTTGAATACAAAGATAAACAGCTGATTCAATCACACACATCTTTAATCTCAGCACAGGGAGAGCTGGGAGTGGTGACCTCCACTCTTAATCCCACAACTCCAGAGACAGAACTTCTGTTTCTGTGAGTTCAAGGCTACACACTTTGCCATTAATCCTAACCTGGATGGGTATATAAGAGCTTGTAGAAACCCAGAGAGAACAGAAGTGACAGGGAGACATGACTGGCAGCCAGGGGCAAGGCTGAGGAAGTTGAAAGGCAGTTGGATGAGAATTGACTGGGGTGCTTCCTCTCTCTGATATTTCAGCCTTCCCCAGTAATTGGCCCTGAGTCTCATTTGTGATACTATACTTTCTCTTTCCTCAGCTTGGTGGAAAGCCTACACACAGTGAGAACTGCCTCTGTTGTCACACATCCCTCTGAAATTACAGACGCTGGTGTCACATTTAAAGTTAAAGATTTGGTGAAAAACACAAATTTGTTTTTTACAGTATTTTCCTGGACCACAGGTTGCATCTTCCACTACAAGTTGAATTTCTAAAATTTCTGTCTCATGGTGTACATCCTATCCAAAGTGCTGTTCTTCTTAAACATCTTGCACCTTTATGTGATGAAATGTAGTGTGCTCATCACCACCAGGAATATGACTGACACCATTACAATGCAGTGGTTCACAAAACACACCTTTCTTATGACATGTGAGAGATTGACTTTCACCTTGTTTGACCTTCATCCTACAGTTTCCAAATTGGCCACCTTTTATATCTAGTTATAGCATGCTGGTGGAACATCCTTTACTTAGTATTCAAACAGAGATTGACACTGTAAATCACAGTCCCTGCAGTTTTCTGCCAAATGATAGTGGTGAGCAGGGTATTCCATCCTGGATGTAAAATTTTTCTGGACAATTCTGTGAGTTTCCATCACAGTATTCTGGCAAATCATAAACACCAAGTTTGTCTCTGCACATAGTTCCAGTGTATGTAGATTTACAGTACTTACAATAATCTTCTACGTGGTACTTACTGCCCTGAGTAAAGAGACAATTGGTTGTACAACAACTGTTATAGGCACACTCTTTTTTTCTTTAATTTTTGAATAAAGTCTCATTTTTTATCCATTTTGTATCCCCTTGTTCAAACTCCCTTCCTCCTCCCACCCCTCCCAGTGACTCACTATTCTCCCCATCTCCTTATCTCCTCCCCAGCAAGGGCAGCAGGTCCCAAGGTCCCAAGGTGATTTAGTTCAGCATCCACTCCAGGCAAGTCCAAATTCCTCATCCCAACATCAAGACTGGGTTAGGTGTTCCTCTGGAGGGAATGGGCTCCAAGGTGCCACTCCAAGGTGCTTCAGATCCCAAGCTGTTCAGTGGTTGTGGTTTGCAGCTAGAGAGTGGTTTGCTTTTTTGTTTAGAGTCCACTAATGAGTGAGTACATCACCTGCTTATCTTTCTGGGTTTGTGATACCTTGCCCAGCAGGATATTCTCCAAATCCATCCATTTGCCTGCAAATTTTAGGATATCATTTTTTTTTAATGCTGAGTAGTACTCCATTGTGTAGATGTACCACAATTTGTTAATCCATTCTTCAGTTGAGGGGCATGTAGGGTGTTCCCAGGTTCTTGCTATTGCGAATAATGCCACTATGAACATAGTTGAGCTAATGCTTTTGGAGTTTGAATGTGCATCTTTAGGGTATATGCCTAGTAGTGGTATTGCTGGGTCTTGGGAAGATTGATTCCCAGTTTTCTGAGAAATTGCCATACTGCATTTCAGAGTGGCTGAACAAGCTTACACTCCCACCAACAATGGAGGAGTGTTCCCCTTGCTCAGCAACCTCTCCAGCATACGCTGTCGTCTGTGCTTTTAATCTTGGCCATTCTGACAGGTGTAACATGGTATCTCAAAGTTGTTTTGATTTGCATTTCTCTGATGGCTAAAGATGTTGAGCACTTTTTCAAGTGCCTTTCAGCCATTTTTAATCCTTCTGCTGAGAATTCCCTTCTTAGTCTGAACCTCATATTTTGATTGGGTTATTCAAGGTTTTGGGCTCTAGTTTCTTGAGTTCTCTATATATTTTAGAGACCAGTATTCTATCACTTGTAGGGTTGGTGAAAATCTTTTCCCATTCTGTAGGCTGTCGTTTTGTCTTATTGACTGTGTCCTTGGCCTTACAGAAGCTTCTCAGTTTCAGGAGGTCCCACTTATTGATTATTGTTCTTAGTGTCTGTGCCACTGGTGTTATATTTAGGAAGTGGTCACCTGTGCCAATGCATTGGAGGGTATTTCCCACTTTATTTTCTATTAGGTTCAGTGTGGCTAGGTTTATGTTGAGGTCTTTGATCCACTTGGATTTGAGTTTTGTAGGCACTCTTTTAAGGAACTGCCGTCACATTCCTCATTCTCATCCAGCTTATCTCCACAATGAGGGACTACATATTTAAAATTTGGAAATGGATTGTGATTGCAGCTTAGGCAAGAATCTCATCCATGGATCTTACTCTGTATCTTGGCTTGGAGACAATTGCTCATCATGTCCAGAAGAGGAAGAAACTCCTTCATGACACAACTGCTTCTTCTGAAACAAACACACCCAGGAGTATCATGTGCTAAACCCAGACTGTGACCTAGCCCATGAGACATAATATTTGCAGCCATAAATGCATGGCAGTTTGCAGTGGAAGTATATACTACTCCCCAGCTGGTGCTGCACACTGTGTTCATATTGGAAAAGGAATCTCTACTTCCAAATTTAAGTCCTGTTAAGAGAACTAAAGTGGAGTGCTATATTCTTTCATAAATACATTTTTATAAAAGCCAAATTCTTCTACAACTCATCTCGCACTAACACCCACTTTTCTATAAGACACAGGTTTCTTTTATCCCAAATACATATAGCACATGCAAAGACATCAAGCTGATTAGTGTATAAACGCTATCTGCTATGCTGTTGATAATATCATTTCAAGTGAGGTAGAAAAGTTCTTGATCACACTGCACCACCGTGTAGTGTACTCTTAATACTTTCACATGTACACATCACAGATACATGGGAACTGTTCTGAGACTTCCAGCAAGCTTGTCTCTTTAAGGGATTCATCTGCCTCTGCCGTATTCTCTTCACTGCTACACTTTTCAGACTTACTTGACCACAAGCAGAGAAATTACATGCTCAAATTTGGAAGAAGATGCCAATGGTTTGATTTCATAAGTAAAGTCATCCACCTGTGTAGCATGCCATTCAGACCTCCATTGCAGGTGTTTAGTGTGGTGAGGGACCCAGGGACCCCTTCCAGGTAGCTGTAGAAGTAACAATCTTGGGGAACAAATGGGGAGTCCATCTCAGGAGCTCCTTGGTCATTAGTAGTGTATAAGGAAAATTTTCAGAAATCATATTCTTCTTGAGTTTCATGTGGACCACATGTCTTTGTCCCCTGAAGTGCATGCTATAGGTGAGCTGGTCTGGCATATCACTTCCGCCCATCCTCTTGGGAACCTTCTTGGGGATCACAACTTCAGAGGTAGTGAAAAGCCATTTGGGTCAGCCATGGGAACAATGGACTGGGCACAACAGTACCCAGAACACAGATAGCCAGAGAGAACTTCCCAGAAGGGCCTGAAACCAGGTAGATGCCCAGAGGAAAGGGGCCATGGACCAAAGCAAATGTGGTCCACTGGGAGGCAGGCAAGACTACGACATCAAAGTTCATACCAGGTCATGAGAGCAGAGTAAGGCAAGAGGCTTACAACCCCTGATAAGTAAAGGAAGAGAGGCTGTTATATAACAATGTTGTGCTCATCCAAGCATTGTGTGCTTGGTAATCTGGAGGGCCTATAGTGGGAGCCCAATTAGTATATATATGTATGTGAAAACATCTTGTATCAGAATGTCAAAACAAGTGGAAAATAACTTTTGGGGTTTAGAACAGATACTTTTTTTGTTGTTTATGTTTTGTTTCGTTTTTGCCAAATACTATACAGGGAAAGAATTGAGCATTTAATTATGTCAGGAAACAAAAATAAGACAGGAGATGTTCCTCCATCAGGGATCTTTTGGGGAGAACTATTGTTTGTAGATAGAGTTTCATCTGGGCATTTTTTTTGTCTTAGTGGATTTTTGCTTGTATATTATAATTCTGAGTTTGTGGTTTACGGGTTGTGTGGACATGTGTATATATGAACACATACATATGCTTCTTGTGATTTTATCCCTTTATATTTTTTATTTGTGATTTATTTGTTTTCTCAAGAGAGAAAAGACATGGAGCTGGGTGGGATGGGAGTTGTGAATCATCTGGAAGGAATTGGAGAATGGGAAGCTATATTCAGAATACATTGTATGAAAATATTTTTCAATAAGAAAATAAACAAATTAAACCAACTGGAGGTGATGTATGGAATGTAAGACTACATAGATGTCATGAAAAGAAAAATTTGGGTTTTACTATAAAGCATAATTTTTCATCAAATTTATGTAATTCCAATCCTCAAAAAGCTGTAAACACATTCGTACCTGTGATTGTTCATAGCATTATCATTTCTAAGTTTATTTCAAACACTCAAAGAACCACCTCTAAATCAGTGACAGCTAAACTTTTCCATTAAATGATCCTCTGCATTAACATCAATAAATTTCTAACAATGAAATGGCAATGAAAGAATCATATAGAGAACATGACAAGGGTAGAGAAGCAGACCAAAGGTTATTCTCTATAAATGATTTCATTTGAAGGGAGCTGTAAAACAAAGCAAACTTACTGATGTGATAAGTGATACAGATAGTAATTTCCTGATGTATGGTATAAAAAGTACATGAAGAGATATTTCTGGAGTGGTAGAAAATAACACTCAAGTGTTCTCCCATGATGGCCTCCAAGCAAAGCTCATAACGGTGCATTTTAATGTTTGTATGTGACTGCATGCTAGGTGCACTTCAAATGAGTATGTCTGGTGAAGTGTCTTAGTTCAGCTGTTTGTACAGCTCTTTCATCATTCATACATCGTTGACATCTCAGAAAATACCTTCCTTCCATTTACAATAGCACTTTAACACTGGATTACATGTATATAGATTGAACTCAGTACAGAAAATTGCTGACATCTTGGAGCCCATTTCCTACAGAGGGACACTTAACTCAGCCTTGATACTGGGGTGAGGGACTTGGACACACCTCAACTGGATATGCCAGACTGAACTTGGGATTTCTTGTTCTCCCTGGGGAATAAATGGGGGATGGATTGGGGAAGGCTGAGGGAGCTCACCAATTTGGATAGACTAGTTGGTTAGTAATCTCCAGAGATCTGTCTGGCCCCACCACCTCCATGTTGGAATTATAGATAGACCCCACAAGCTCTGGACTTCAAAATGGATGTTGGGGATCTGAACTCAGGTCATGTGCTTGTGTGACAAATGTTTCTACCCACTAAGCTACCTCTGAAGCTCATATGTTTCTACTCTTTATCTTTTAATCAATTACTATTTACTATTGCACGCAGGATGCTTAACATGTACAGTTATAGTCTAGAGAACTTTGTTACTGATAAGAAGACATGATGATAATGTATCACTACAGATGATTTCTTTGTTTTATCTGTGCATAAAAACACACTTGAATCGAAGTAAAATGGTCTATAGCATTAACTGTAGTCCTCTCCATTCTTTAAGGTCCTCAAATCCCAAATCTTACAGTCAAATTGGCCTAAGTCATGAATGTCAAGAACTTTGAAAAAAAATCCTTCAAATTAAGGCATATACAAGAGAGAAAAATATAAGTCAATGGTATAAAAATATAAGTCAAGATTATAGGAGAAAAGTTCCCCAGACTAAGGAAAGATACATCTATATAAATATAAACAGCACTGAGAACACCAAATACACAAGACCAAAAAAGGAACATCTTTATGTTATGTCATAGCTAAAACACTAAGTATAAATAACAAAGAAAGTATATTAGAAGCTACAGAAGAGCCTATCCCAATCCTCTGTGCCAACTGCCAATTCCTAGAAACACTCTCTACCTGGGGCCCCAAGTGGCCACCCTAAGAGAATATGATAACACTATTCTTCCTGCCCATTACAATCTCTTCTCTCTCATTCCCAATCCTGTAGCAGACTACTTGCAGATGCCTCTCCTCCTACCTACCCCTATTCCCTGGGGACTCCACCAAACCTTGCTACAGACCTAGATTTCCCTATTCCTGTGAAACTTCTCACAATCCCTTGTAGTCAGTCTCATTCCTTTGTGTTAGTCATTGATACCTAAAACTCTCATGTAGACCCTCAAAGACCACACCCGGTAGGGATGCAGGTAGGTGATTCACACTATTCTTGTCCTCCATTAAGATTCTGATCCTCAGACCAATAACATTCTGCCCACTGATGCCCCTCCTTCTGCCCTAACTCTGCTCCCTGGAGATAACAACTTTTAGCCTTTCATCCTTTTCTCTCTACATTATTCTTTATCTTACTGCAACCTACTTGCAGGGACCTTTCTCCCATCATACTTCTGTTCCTCTGGGGACCCCACCTCACTGTGGAAACAGAATCCCTTAGCTCCTTCCTGAAGCCCATCTTGGTCTTTTCTCCTAGCTCATATTTCTCTCTCCCACCCATTGACCTGCAGAAGCACCCTCTGCTAGGCAACCCACAGCCACCTCACTTTCCTAAGATCCAGAAAGGGCAAAAGAAACCAAGAACTAGAGCACACACTACAAAGACAAGACCTAGAATCACCTCAGCCATTTAAATCCAGATGCCTAGACACCAACAAAAAAGCATAAATGCTGGCACTCAGGACAGTATACCAGAGTAGATACTTAGAAATGCAGTACAGCTGAAGTGTAAGACAAGAACTTCAAAATATCAGTATGAATATGTCAAAGATCTTAAAGAAGGTTTGGCAAATTCCTTAATAAAGTCCATTAGAATACAAATACAATACAAATAAAAATACAAATAATGAAGATAGTCCAAGCTGTGAAAGTAGAAATGAAATCAACAATGCAAACCCAAACAGAAATAAGATTGGAAAAAAGGAAGTCCAATAAGCTAAGAGATAAACCTCATTAACAAATTACAAGACATGGAAGGGAGACTCTTGGGCATTGGTGAGAAAGTTGAAGACATGACTACCTTACTCAAAGAGATTGCAGGCACAAAACACCCAGAAAATCTGAGACACCATGAAAAGAACCAACATAATAATAGGAATGAAGGAATGAGAGAAAACCTAGGTGAAAAGCACGAAAAATAATTTTAACAAAAATCATAGAAGAAAATTTCTCTTACCGAAAGAAGCAGGGGCTTGTCAACATACAAGAGGCACACAGAACACCATATAGAACCAGAAAAAATTCCCATGACAAATAGCTAATAATCAAAATACTAAAAGTATGCAATGAAGAAAGAATATTAAAAGCTCCAAGGATAAAGTGCCATGTACCATATGAAGGCAGAACCATAAGAATAACACCTAACTATTCATTGAAGATTCTTAAGGCCAGAGGGCCTGGAAAGATACTCCTCATACTCTAAGAAAACACAGATGCCAGTTCATATACCCATATATATAGCAAAATTATAAATCACAATAGATGGATAAAGAAAATATTGCATGATAAAACAAAATTTAAGCAGTATTTATTTACAAATCAAGCTGTACAGAGAGCAATGGATGGAAAACTTCAATCTGAAGAGGTCAGTCATACTCTCCAAAACACAAGGAATAAATAATGCCAGACCAGTAAATCAAAAAAAGGTGGAAAAATCCACACCATAACAACAAAATAACAGGTCTCAAAAAATACTGCACTACAATAGTTCTAGTACTAATGGGCTTGATTCCACAATAACAATACACAGATTACCAGATTGGGTTAGAAGATAGAATCCATCTTTCTGAAGTATCCATAAACACTATCTTACCATCAAAGATAAACATCACCTCAGGATAAAAGGATAAGAGAAGATATTCCAAGCAAATGGACCCAAGGAGCAAGCTGGCATAGCCCTCTTAATATCTCAGAAAATAAAATTCAAATCAAAACAGACACTACATACTTCTCAAAGAAAAATCCACAAAGAGGACATTGTAATTGTCAACATTTATTTAGCAAACACAAGGGCCAGTACCTCACTCTACCACCATACTTGCTATCTAGACAAAAAATAAACAAAGAAATACTGGAATTAAATAACATCATAAATCAGAAGGACCTATGTGGTAATATATTGTGTAGGCTCTAAAGAAATAAATATGCCCGAAGATCAGAGGACACAGCCAGCCACAGAGTTAGCAATAGAGGTCAGAGAGTGGTGACACAGGCCTTTAATCCTAGCATTCAGGAAGCAGGGAAAGAGATCCATTTGGATCTCTGAGTTCAAAGCTAAACAGAGCCAGGCAGTGATAGCACACACTTTTCATCCCAGCACCTGAGATCCCATGCCTCTGGTCCCAGTGGTTGGGAAACACATATGCCTTTAATCCTAGCACTAAGAAAATTGAACCAGAATGTGATAAGACTGGTCAGAGAAAGGTAGATAAGTTGGAAGGAGACAGACCTTGTCCCCTCCATTTTGTCTTGCAGATCGCTTCCTCTCTTCAGTCTGAGGATTTGTGGAGACAGGATCTATGCCTTTTAGTCTGAGGAGTTGGAGAGGTAAATAGTGACTGTGGCTTGTTCCTCTGTCTTTCTGATCTTTCACCTTTTCCTCAATATCTGATTCCAGGTATTTATTATTAATACCAATTAAGACTTGTGCAACAGACGTAGAAAATATTTGAGAAACATTTTATCCAAACACAAAAGACTATACCATCTTCTCAGGACCTCATGGACTTTTCTCCAAAACTGACCACATACTTGGGCACAAAGGAAGTGTCAACAGATGAAAGAAAAGCAAAGTAGCCCCCTGCATCCTATTTGATCACCATAGATTAAAGATGAATATCAACAATAACAGAAAGTGTACAAACTCATGGAAACTGAAAAACTCACCGCTTAATAAAAAATGGGTCAAGACAAAAATCAATAGGGCATTTTAAAGTTTTTATAACTTTATAAAAATAAAAACAACATAAACTGTAGGACACAATAAAGGCAGTTCTAAGAGGCAAGTTCATGGCCCAAAGTGACTACATTTTAAAAAAACAAATGAAGAGATCTCATATTAGCAACTTCATAGCACACTTGAAAGGTCTAGAACAAAAAGAGCTAACACCCAAAAGAAAGAAATAACCAAATTTGGGTCAGGAGAGATGGCTCAGCTGTTAAAAGCACTGTCTGCTTTTCCAGAGGATCCAGGTTCAATTCCCAGCACCGACATGGCAGCTCATGTAAATGCCTGTAACTCCAGTTTCAGAGGAACTGACACCATCACACAGGTATAAATAAAGGCAAAACACAAATGCACATAAAATAAAAATTTAAAAATTATTTTACAAATAAATAATCAAACTCAGGATCACAGTTAATAAAATAGAAACAAACAATACAAAGAATTAATTAAATAAAGAGTTGGTTCTTTGAGAAAATCAATAAGTTTAATAAACCATTAGATAGATAAACCAGGAGATGGAGAAATAGAATCCATATTAATAAAATTATAGACAAAAAGGGACATCACAATAGATAATGAAGACTTCCAGAGACTCATAAGGACATACTTTAAAAATCTATAGTATACCAAACTTGTAAACCTAAAAGAAATGGATTTCTTAATATGCACCACCTACCAAAGTTAAATCAAGATCAAATAAATAACTTAAATAGACCAATAACCCCTACTGAAATAGAAGAAGCAATTTAAAATCTCTGCCCTATCAAAAAACAAAAACAAAAACAAAACCCAGGCCAAACAGATTCAGTGCAGAATTATACCAGACCTTCAAATAATTATGCCAATGCTCCTCAAATTATTGTACAAAATAGAAACAGAAGAGACATTGTCACTTCTTTATGAGGCCATCCTTAACATGATACCTAAATCATATAAAGACCTAACAAAGAAAGAAAATTACTGACTAATTTCCTTCATGAACATACATTCAAATTTTCTCAGCCAAAAACTTGCCAACCAAAAACAAGAACACATTAAAAAGATTATCCACCATGATCAAATAGGCTTCATTCCAGAGATGTGGGAATGGTTCAACATATGAAGATCAATAAACATAATATACCACTAAGAAAACTGAAAGACAAAAATTTCATGATCATCTTATTAGATGTAGAAAGGGCCTTTCACAAAATCCAACATCCCATCATGACAAAAGTCCTGGAGAGATTAGGGATACAAGGACATAACTCAACATGATAAAAGTAATCACACAGCAAACCCACAGCCAACACCAATCTAAACAGGAAAACCTAAAAGCATATTCATTAAAATCAGGAACAAGACAAAAATGTCCACTTACCATTCACTATTGTACTTGGAGTTGTAGCTGGAATAATAAGTTCCTCTCCTCCTGTTCACAGGTGGGCACAGTGAAGAGCAGAGATGACAGAGGGTAACCTAAGTCCATTTCAGCACTTGTACATAGCAATAAAATCCACCCACTTGCTGATAGACACATAGATAGGGTGGCTTCCCTCAAAAACAGTTAACATCTTAAAATAATTAAACTTGCAACTAGTATACACCTCAACAGTTACACTTTAGATGTTTATTGAGCACTTTCAGGAAAAAACAAAAACGAAGTGTTCACAAAAAAGTTGTACATGGATATTTATATCAAATTTATTTCTAATAGTCAAGAAGTGTTAACAGTTTAGAACCGTAATAGTCTAGTGGGCATCCATCATCCAGACCAATTACTTTGTGCAGTCATTAGGAATATTCCTGCCTATGTCTTCCTGTGGGTTTCAGTTGTTCTGATTCAGATAGCCTGAATGTTATTAGTCAAAAAAGAAATACCAGTGGCTTCACCAGTACAAGACCCACTCAACAAGGCCATACTCTCCAAACTCAGGCAAGCAACAACATTCTCCTGCTCCCAGCAACAACAAGGCACCTGTAGTTCTTTGTTTAGAGAGGGAATTGGTGAACATTTCCCCATTCCAAACTAATATAGAATTGATATTGCCATTGTCATGGTCTTGTAGTTATAGCCATCTCTAGAAGATGCTGTTTCACAGAAAACTTACTGATGTTCTGAATATCACAGCAAACTCTACTGGATAAAAAAGATCAAAGGGTCAAGAAGAGCCCACCCACAACAGGTCCATCTACATCACAGCTCCTGCATCTATGGCCCAGGGAACATCTTGGAAAAGGGCCTGGAAAGATTGTAAACAGTGGGACACCAGGGAATCTCTGTTTTTGTTAATTCTCTGTTTTTGTTTTCACCCTCTGCTCTGGGAAAGGTGTTAGTCCTTGTCTGGGTATCTCCATTGGGACACAACTGTACTCTCTCTGCTTAGACCTGGCCTCCAAACTTCAGAACCTTTTACTGGAGTCCACAAGCTGTGATGTGGTGAGAAGGTCACACACAATAGCACATTTCTTGCTATTTCTTGCTAAAACTTCTCTGAGACTGTATTCATTCTCAGCTTATCAAAGGTCATCAAGATGCTTTTTTTTTTTTCTCATGAAAATACAGAGTAGGCTATCCCACACTAAAACTTTCTGCCCGTAGGAATATTTTGTTTTTATTTTTGTTTTTTATCTCAACAAATAAAGAGTTTTAGAGACAGTGAAATGCTACCTGAAGGACTGTACTGAAGAAGAATTAGTCTGGAGGTAGAAGTCAGAGCAGTAGCCTCTGGTCTCAACACTTCCACTAGGCAGATATCCCCTAAGTAAATCATTAATCATTTATGGATATATGTGTCCTAGGCTATCAAACTGAAGAACATCTACCTTCAGGGCTCACTATTATTATCTTAGAAAATAACATCAATGGATATAATTTCAAAGTATAAAATGCTACATAAATGTCAGATAATTATACATTATAAGACCATGCAAGATGCAAAAGCAGCTTGCTTCTAGGAGCTATATTCTGAAGAACATCTCCATTCCTGGGCATCCTGGCTTGCTGTGAAGAGACATAGGGATAAGCAGCTTCAGAGGCTGTTGAGTGGTGCTGATGCTGGAGCCAACACTTATGTAGAAAAAGCTCAGTAGGTAGAAAGGAAGCCTTTGCCCTCTCCCTATGGCTGAGTGGCTGAGGCATAATCCTTGGAGGTTGCTAAGTGTCGTATTGGCACCCAGAGGACACCTGTGCCATGGGCTCTGCCAGTCCACTGTAGATCCCTTCCTTTGCTTCTGTCTCCAACTACTGAACCCTATTAGAAACCAATAGAAAAAACATGACGGCCTACAGGTGGGGGTGTCAAGAATCACAATGTGAGATCCCTGCTGACAACAGAGACCATTCCAGACCTCTAGAAGCTTGTGTGACAAATATCCAAAGAGAGGGGACAGGACATTTTTAGCCACTAAGAAATACAATCTGTTCTAAAGAGTTCATCTGGAAGGGTGAGGGGAAGGAAGTGAGAGCGTGGCCATCTTGTGGTCAAGGCAATCACAAGAGGAAGGTATTGCTTAGAAACAAAGGTCACCCCCTTCACCCTTTAACAAGAAAGACAAAAAAAAAAAAAAAAAAAAAAAAAAAGACAGGAGTCAAGTCAGAGGGGAAGGGGGATCTTTAAACTCTAAGTATGGCAGTGATTTGAATGAGAATGACCTCATAGGCTCATTGACTACTTGCACCAGGGAGTGGCACTATTTGAAAGGACTAGGAGGCGTGTCCTTGTTGAAGGAAGTGTGTCACAGGGGTGGGCTTTGGAGTTTCAGAAGGCCCTGCCAAGCCTAGAGTCTCTTTCTTCCTGCTGCTGCCTTTGGATCTAGGTGTTGAACTCTTGACAGCTGCATTGGTTATGTGCTGACATGCTCCCTGCCATGAGATGATAATGGACTAGACTTCTGAAACTGTAAGTCAGTCCCAGTTAAGTGCTTTCTTTTATAAGAGTTACAAGGTCATGGTGTCTCTTCACAGCGATAGAAGAGTAACTAAAGAAAGTACTGTACAGAGGCTGAGTACAGTGAACATATAGCCCTAGATTAGGTACTGAAGCACAGGGAAGGATGGTAATTAATAAGCCATATATATATATAATATTTTATGTCCAGATATAATAAAGAATTGCACATAGTATAGGCAGTTATAATAGCTAGCTAAACTAAATTTTTCTGTACTTCGATTCTGTGGGGGTCTTTTTCCCTCCCCACTGGGATCTTAGACCACTTCTGGTGAAAGCAGCCTGGAATCAAGGAAGGGTAAGTGCGCTGCTCGCCCATTTCCCAGCCTCCTCTTTACCCAGAGACAATTAGATACAGCAGGGAGTCAAGTTGAAGAAGAAACTCGTTTATTGAAAGGTAACAAGCATTTTTAAAGCATAAAACTGCAAGGGCAAAGGAGAGGCACCCCCTTTTTTTTAAAGGTAGATAATGGAATATTCTCCTTAATTTTGTGAATACAAATGGACTGGATATTGTGACTGCAATTCTTGCTTGATAGCTGTTCTGTTGCATGTAATCCCGCTGTATTGAAATTGAAGCCTTTTTTGATTAGACAGAAAAGAGAAAGTGTGGTGGGACTGTTCTCTGTAAATAAAGGAGCTGTTTTGGCCTATGTGGAGCATCATAGAGGTGGGTGGAGGATCAGAAGAGACAGATAGGAGGGCGGAGTTAGTCAATCTCCATCCAACCCCCAAAGAAGAGCCATGTAAGGAATCCAGGTGAACCACCGGCTAGGCCACGTGGCAGATAGAATTCTAGAAATGGGTTGAATCAAGACGAAAGAGCCAGCTAGCAATGGAGGCACCCTTTTCCAAACCAGTCATCTAAAAAGTATTTAATCATGCGTTTAGGCATCTAGTATTTTCAACAGTGTGCATGGGTCCATGCACCTGCATCATCTTGCCTGATTCTAGGTGCCAATCCTCTTTTCCTGTAAACAACTTGGTTTCGGTGTGTCTCACTTCCCCTCAGCGCCATCTTGATGCTACACGATTCCATTGGGAATTCAAACTTTATTACTGAAGCGCTGTAACAAAAGATATTTCAAATGGCAGCAACTGGCTTTTGTGTCTTTTCAGTACATGCTCTAACTTAGCTGTGCCATGTGCTAAGATGCATTATTGTTGAAATTTATAGCCATATTAGGGTTGGGGCTCAAAGTACAGTAACAGTATGACCATAGTAAATTTGAATCCTGTATCTCAGTGATCCTGAGAGGGTAACTGGCTGTAACTAAAGAAAATGAGTATGCCTCTTTTTAACTGTAGTCTTGTCTGTAAAATCCCACTATAGATCATTTGCTGTAAAAGATTTATGCTGAGTACAAATACTCTGACCAGATAACTAATAGATTAAAACTTAACACACTGGCTTGATGAAATGGGGCCATATAAGCCTTCAGTGAAAGTAGTTAAAATGGCCTAATATAAGCTAAGATGGAGACTTTAGAGAAAAAAGCACATTATAAGAAATCTAATCAATACAAGAATGATTATCACCACTGCCGCTCCGTTTGACAGCCCATTTTGACTGTTATAATTTCTGGGAAAAAAGAAACAGTGTGTCACCAAAGATTACTGCAATCCATACTCTGTTTCCATCTATTGAGATTTCTACGCCAAATTTTATTAAGAGTACTGATTGTAAGCCAGGCCTCGTGATGCAAACCTGTAATCTTGACTAATTTGAAGCTGAGGTTGGAGAATCACAAGGAATCACAAAGCCATGTTAGGCAACTTAGTGACACCCTGCCTCAAAATAAAAAGTTAAAAAGAAAAAAATCTTGTCTAGTGGTCTTGCCAGGTGTCTGAAAGGCCAACTTTAAATCATCAGGACTGGGACAAGGCTGATTCTGTTAATCAACTTATTCACATTTTCTCATAGATTTGGCTAAAATACTCTGTTAAAAGTCTGTCTCAGCTGTTTATTACAATTTGCCTCTGTTTCTGAAGGGACTCATTAATTACCTGAGAGTACCCTAAAAAATAAGATTGCAAAGCCTTTTTATCAATAAAGGCCTTGACAACCCTTTCTTGTGATTCCTGGAGTCTCTTGATACTTATGATGGCTATTAACAGCCCCGAGAATTCTGGTGCAAGAAAATTTGTGCTCTTAGCCTCTTGCTTTTTACTATCAAAACAACAAATAACAGGTCACTGCTTGGTCTTCAGAAAAACAGAGACTGTCAAAATCTCTGAGTTAGTGAACTTCCATACCTGGATGACCATTGTGCTTTGGTTCACGAAAATAGCATTGAGGTGGCCTCAAATCTCACTGCTTGTGAAAGCATCACCTCAAATAATTCCAACTCAACCTACAATCTCACTATTGGAGGTGACTTTGCCCACCACACATGTCATTGAGTGCTCCTGTCCAGTAATGACCGACTAATTGAAGAACACCTTGGGAGTTACTGAGTATACAAAAATGAAAATTCATGGTTATAGGATGCTTCTGCTAACTATCCCAAGCAAAGAAGTTTAGTGAGATATTGTTAATATTAATCATTTAGCTAGAATGACCCCAATAAAGACAAAAATAACATTTGTCTAATGTTAGGCAGTCACCTCAGCCCTGGATGCTTTGGTCTTCAAAGTTCTCCTTTTCATATTATTATAAATAACTTTGCCATCACTTGAAAAAAAAACTCTTTTAAATGGGAAAACACTAGGATGTTCTTGCTTCATAGATACTCAAGTGGAAAGTAAAATTCAGATATGTTTCTACATTATATGCTAAGGGTCAAATGCATGGTCTTTCTAGGACATGCCTTATTGAGTTCAGATATCACTAGCAGTAACCAAACCACACATTTTGTTTCTTAAAATACACACTGTCAGGCTCTTGGGAAAAGGCATTTAATGAAAATTTTATTTCAAAATGCCCCAGATATTTAGTTTAATTAAAAGACATAAAGCTTTCCTCTGCAAATTCCAACAAATAAACCACTAAATAAGCTTCTATTTTGTCCCAGGTCCTATAATTAAACATGTGGAATCTTGTCTCCATAGGACTGGAGGCTAACTTCAGGACACATGCTTTTTGAGACTCATTGTGCATAGAGTGAGCCATGGCTATAAAGTGTTCCTCAGATGATAGGATGTGTTTCACACTAAGCTTCACCAGAGACAGAAGTAAAGTGTCTGTGTCCTGTCAAAAACACCAATGAGGTGTTTCTGAAGGCTGTTCTGTTTATTTGGCCATTTTTCATGGTTTACAACCTGGAAGCCCACATAAAGGTCCCCACTTCAAAAGAATGCCTTGGTGGCACCCCCCAGACCCTAACCCTAACCACCCTGACCAATGCATTAGTCCCAAAGATTTTCGACCTCACTCTCTCACACTCTTGATCAGATGGCTTGACTCCCACGGTCTTGGACTTTTCTTTTCCCTCAGTCCCAGTGGGTACCTGTGTCTTACTTGGATCTGTGAGCTGCAGACAGCTCCTGTTACTTCTGACATGACATTCTCCTGTCACACCTGACTGGCACATTCAAGTCTAGCTCTCCTGCCTCCTGGACTCTTCTAGAGACTGATTATCTTTGCACCTGTCCATTCTCAGAAGGAGAAATAACAAGATTATTTTTTTAAAAAAATCACATTTCTATGTAAATCAGAAGCTCAAAAATACATCCATTTTCTGTTATTCAACACTGCTTTATAAGTTTTAGTCAATACAATAAAAATGAGACAAATATAAATATGAGTAAACAACAAATTAAAAGAATAGTTTAACAAGCTAATTTATTTACATGATTGAGGAATTGTACTGTGAACCAGAGTTTCCTCATCTATAGATCTGATGTGATGACATCAACTGCATAGAAGTTTCGTGAAACTTAAATATGTGGACAACACTTATCCCATTGTTACTTGTCCATCAACCCCAAAGCTTATTGTTGAAGGAATCATATGAAGTGATTGGATAAAATATGTATCTAATGGTTTTACTATGGTAATCCAATGGCAAACTATGGTTTAAATTAACAGGCATTTAAATGTCAGGAGGATTAAATTTTATTTCTAGTAAAGACCAGACTGAAAAACAAACAAACAAACAAGCAAAAAACCCCCAAAACCTTACAAGGATTCTCACAAGAAAGGAAAAAGACAAAGCCAGGGGTCATGGCTCATGCCTCTAACGCCAGCATTGGCCAGCTGAGACAGAGGGTTAACATGAGCTCAAGATCAAATTGGTCTCTTTAATGAATGTCAGGTCAGACAGGCCTACATGGCAAGATCCTTTCTTTACTGTCTGACCTTCTGACAGAGAGAGGTAAAAGGTCTAAGAAGAAAAGCTATAAAGTCTTTTGGGAATATGGGGAAAATTGAAACTTGCTAACTATGGCAGCATGTACTTGTAACTCTAGCATTTGGGCGTGTAAGGAGTGAGAAATCTCTACATAGAGAGACAAATATCCAAGATAGAATGTTACAGTATCATTAAAATGTCATTCCTTCCCAAATTAATGTATTTATTTAAATAAATTAAATTTATTTAAACTTAACTAAATAGAATTCTGGTTGGTATTTGTATAGAGGCTATGATCATTTTGCATTATTACACAAAATCAATAGAGCTAAAATATCTTTATTTAAAATATTTTTAAAAGACAAAAAGCTTATCAACACTGACAAAAAAGAAAAACAATGTGGCTTTAATTATCTATATTAAAATTCTAAATAAAGGCTAAGGATATACCTCAATTGTTGAGTATAGCATTTGTCTATCATGCAAAAGTTTTGGAGTTCAATTGCCAATAACACACACATTCACACACAGAGAGAGTTGTAGACACACACAACATACAAAAAAACACATGCACCCCCCATAGAGATAGAGAAAGAGAGTAGAGAAAGGAGGGAGGGAAGAAGGAAGGGAAGGAAGAGAGAGAGAGAGACAGAGAGAGAGACAGAGAGAGAGAGAGGAGATATTCAAATAAAAAAGTGAATGAACTACAGAAATGCACAAAAAAGCAAGGTAATATGATTACTCCAAAAGATCATAACTCTTCAACCACTGAATACGAAGATATCAAAATAGGTAAAAGGTCAAGTGAGTCTTCTAGTTAAAAAAATAATCTGTGATTTGAAAAATGGTATAATGATAATATGAATGTTATCAACATAAATATTGCACAAATTCTAGTTAGTATATAATGAAAGCCCAGAGCCAGATATTGAGGAAAGGCTAGAATATCAGAGAGAGGAAACAGAACACAGTCAGTTCTCACTCAGTCAACTTCTCAAGCCAAACAGGGTATATGCTATCTTCACGGGTCCTCAAACTAGCTGGTCGCTTCTGCAGCTGGACTCTCTGCCTCTGCCTCACTTAAATATCCTCCCTGCCCAGTTGTTTTACTTCCAGGTTCAACTCTTCATCATAACCGTACACTTACAATTAAAGGTGTGAGATACAACCATTTGGTTGTTAGGTCTTGAACTCACAGTAATACAGAAAGATCTCTGCCTCCTGAGTAATGGGATTAAAAGTGTGGGTCACCCCTCTCTGACTTTCATGGCTTGACTGTGGGTGATTCTGTTCTCTGATATTCCAGGCTGGTTTTATTAAATATAAAATATATTGCCACACATAAAGGAAAATTAATTAAAGTGGAAAAGAAAAATCATCATTATGGGTACAAAGTCAATAACAGCAGAGAACAATTCATCTAGGAAATTGAGATCTGGAAAAAATGGAAATGTGAAAATGAAAAAACAACAAATCAAATATGAAACACAGAGGAAGTGGCACCAGAGGACTGGACCCAGAGGGCCAGGAGCATCAAACGTGAGTAACAAAAATGACAAAATATTTCATTCACATATCCATTATGAAACAAGTATAATTGACTGTATCAACAAAAGCCAAGAATTCTGGGATATGATCAAGAAACAAAACTTAAGAATAGGCTAGGAGAAGAAGGTATGCTTAATACTAAAGGCAGAGCAAATTCATTGAATGAACTTATGTCACAAATGTTCCAAATCTAGAGAAATAGACATTCAAGCACAAGACCCAGTAATAACATTAGAGCTGAAAAAGAATGAGGTTAGAATAGCTTCCAATGTAATGGTGAAACTATTACAGTATAGGTTGAAAGTTTATATTTCAAAAAAGCTGGAAAATATCAAAGAAATGAATAAGTTTTGAGATCAATATGAACTTCCAACTCACAAAGATATAAATGATTTGCACAAATACTTAACAATAAATGAGTATGAAGCAGTAATAAAATGTCTCCCAACAAAGAAAAGTCAAGAAACAAACAGGTTTACTGTCAAATTCTCCCAAACCTCAAAAGAAGAGCTAGCACCAATGTCCTTCAAACTAAAAACATAATCTAAAGGAAAGAAGCATAATTAGATTCAAACCACACAGTTAGCATTGTCTCAATACCCAGACACAATAAAGACATCAAGAAACAAAGCTATAGAGCAATTTTCAATTTGCTACTAAATTCTTGAAAATTAAATTCAAGAATATATTAAATGGGCAAGGTATATATATTCAGATGATAGAATTCTTGCCTAGGTTGCATGTATGAAACCCTAGATTAAATCCTAGCACCATAAACTTGGTGTGGTAATGATAAAATCTCAGGAAAGGCCAAAGAATCACAGATTGAAAGCATTCTTGGTTATGAAGTGAGTTCCAGACCAGTTAGAGATTCATGACTTCATGTCTTAAAAGAATAAATGAAAAAGAAAACAGAAAGATAAGAACACATTAAAAATGTATACATGGCTGAGTTATTTTTGTTCTAGGAATGATACAAGGTTGGCTTAACATACGCAAATTAATAAGTGAAATTCAGCACATACATAGATGCAGGGACAGAAATCACATAACCATCCCAATCAATGCAGGAAAGACCTTGACAAAGTTCTTTCATGAGAGAAACCCTGAAAAAATAGAAGTAGAAGGAATATACCACAACATAATAAAGGCTGTACATGCCAGACCGGTATGTTATACTAACAGGAGAAAAATGGGAGCATTTACTCTAAAATCTGGAATGAGATAAGCATGCTTCCTCTCTCTACTCTTAATAAAGCACCTGAAGTCTTACACCAATAAGACAAGAGAAGCAAACAAATGGGACACAGATAGAAAAGGAAGAAGTCAGTATATCTATTTGGGGTGACAAGACCCTACAGTGACATGTATGACCCTGTAGTGACATGACCCTGCAGTCACATGTATGATCCTGCAGTGACATGTATGACTCTGCAGTGACATGTATGACCCTGCAGTGACATGACCCTCCAGTGACATGTGACCCTAAAATTACCATCAGATAATGCTTCTTTAGGACCAATGAACTTTCAGCAGGGTAAGAAGTTACAAGCTCAACATACAAAAATCAGTAATTTTTATACCAATAACAAGCCTGCTGGGCAAAGAAATCAAGAGAAAAGTGTAATTCATAATAGTTAAAAAAAGTACTAAAAATAAACATAACCAAGGAAGTGGAAGACATCTCTGTACATTGAGAACTTTAGATACTCAAGAAATTAAAGATTCTTAAAAAGAGACATCCCATGTTCATGGATGGTGGGGTTAATATTAGGAAAATGTTTCTTCCAATCTTCATAAAAATGGACAAAAATCTTAAAGTCCATATGCAAGTACAAAAGACCCTGAATATTTAAAGTAAACCTTAGCAGAAAGACACTAGAGGTGTCAGAGTGATGTCCAATTATGTTTTAGAGCCATAGTAACAAAACAGCATGGCATTGTCAAAGCAGCCAACATGTAAATGAATAACATAGACAAGACCCGGAAACAAACTGACAGAGTTTAGACAACAAATCTTGGACAAAGATACTCAAAACATACAATGAAGAAAAGAAACTTTGTTCAACAGATGGTTCTGGGAAAACCAGACTTCCATATGTAGAAGAATCAAAATGGACCAAAGACCTATATGGAAGACCTAAAATTTTGAAACTGTCAGGAACAACATAGGACAATGGTTTAAATTATAGGCATAAGTAAAGATTTTCTGAAATGGATCCTGATAGCCTTGGGATAATCCTCCTGACTGACAGAGGGATTGAGTGAGAACCAAAAGCTTCTTCACAGCCAAGGTACTCATCAATAAATAAGAGACAGCCTACAGAATGGGAAGAATGTTTTCTGACTACACATCAGACAGGGAGATTTATACAGAGGATATATCCAGACCATCAAACCTCAAAACTATCCAATCAACATGCAGGCTAATAGACTGAACTACAAATATGAGTTAGTAGATACTAGCTCAATATTCTTAGCCATTGGAGACAAATAAATTTAAATTTTTGGAAATTCTATCTCTCCCCCAAGTCAAAATGACTATCATAAAAAACAAACAAAAAAAGTACAAAATAAACGAGGGGCCTGTAGAGATGGCTGGGCAGTTAAGGCTGCTTTTCCTGAGGATCCCAGTTTGGTTCCAGCACCCACATAGATGGTGTCTCACAACCATTTGTAACTCCAGATCTGACACCTTCTCTGGCCTCTGTGGTCATCAGGCACACATGCAGTTCACAGCCATGTATGCAGGTAAAACACAGATACTCATGAATCAATTTTTAACAAAAAAGAAGTACACTGATGATATAGGGAAGACAGACTCTCATCCACTACAGATGAGTATGGAACCTCAGTGGTCACTGTGGAAATCAGTGTGGAAGTATCTTGCAAAATTAAAAATAAAATGCCACTTGAGAAGCCCCACTCTCTAACAACCGATGATTTTTTTTTTAAAAAAAGTAGGACATATACACAGTAAAAAATAATTAAATAATGCCACTTTCAGAAAAAAATGAATGCAACTAAAATTCATTACGTTAAAGTAAAATAATTGAAATTTAGAAAAACTAATAGTGAATGCTTTCTCTCATATGTGAAAACTAGAGTTAAGAATATATTCATGTGCGTATATATATGTGCACTCATATTCATAGGATGAAGTTATAAACTCAGAAAGGGCATCAAGGGATGGAGGGAGAGATTTTAAGTGAGCTGAGAAATTAGGTAATGACAGAGTAAGAAAGTAGAAGCAGGGCCATGAGTGGTGGCCCTCGTCTTTTATCCCGTCACTTGGGAGGCAGAGGCAAGTGGATCGCTGTGAGTTAGCAGCCTCCTTGGTCTACATAGTGAGTTTCTGGGCAGCCAAACTATGTAGAAAGACACTGCATCAAAAAGGGGGAGGGAGAGATGAGGATGGAACAGAGGGAGGGAGGGAGTGGAGAGATGGAGGGAGGGTAGGACAGAGGAAGGGAGGGTAGAAAGGGGGTGAAGGGGGAGGGAGAGACAGAGGGAAGGATGGATGGAAGGAGGGACAGAGGGAGGAAGGAAGGAAGAAGTAGAGATTCCCTGGGGAGGAGAAGGAACGAGCTGGTGAAGGTGAGGAAGTATGGGAGGAGAACAACAGAGTGAAGTATGGTAACATATATGCATGGAAATGTATGACGACGCCCATTATTTTATACGCTAACCTACAAAATGAATTTAAAAATTAAGACACTATTACAACATAGTGCCAATTAACATGGCTGTGTGTGAAATAGATAGAAATCCATGAAGAACACAGCAAACTTCAGTGGAAGAGAAACCAGTGAGTCCATATGGTTTAAGCTTATCTGTAATGCTGCTGATTTCACAAAGAAGAGCCCCATGAGCTGAAGGTGAAGCTGATACAAGTCAGAAACCGTGAAGACAGGCTTTATTCCTACAGCATGTAATATACCTGAGTCTCAGCTCCGGGGAACCATGCTGAACTTCCAGCCTAGCAAACAAGATAACTAGTTTCCTTTTCTATTACCTTTTAAAATTTTGAGACAGGGTTATGCTATATAACACAGGCTCACAGGCTGACTTCTCACTCTGTTTGGGACGCTCATGGTGGCACATACTTTAAATTCCAACACTTAAGAGGAAGGAAGGCAGATCTTTGAGAGTTCAAGGCTAGTCTGGTTTATATAACAACTTTCAGGCTAGCCAGTGCTAGAGTGAGACTCTGTCTCAAACAAAACCATCAATCAATAAAATACACAAACAAAAAAAAAAAACCTCATGACAGCTTTTTTTTTTTTAATTCTGTAAATTCTTCCAAAGCACAAAGACAAACATATATATCTCAGCTCACTGGATAAACCTAAAAACCTTGATATCCAAGTGTAATTCATTATTAGAACAGAAAATTGTTGGCCAGACTTAGATTTGAACATAGACAATAAAATCTACAAATTGCAAGTAAACAAAATTGAGCAGTACACTTGAAAGAATAATAGAACACAGTCATATCATTATCCTAGGAATGTAAAGATGCTGTTATTAAATGGGAATTATAACCCTCAACCATTTAGGAGAGTAAGAAGATATCTAATACAGCCATTTCAAAAGTTGGAGTACAGAAGCATTTTCTAACATTCAATACACATTCATATTCTTGAGAAACTGAAGAGAGAGGTATTCCACTCCTCCAGAGATTTTTTTTGAAAGGTATAAACAGGAATATCATAGTTAACAGGACAGGATTGAAAGCACTTTCCTTAAGGTTAAGAAGGAGACAGAGACTCCTGCTATGTCCACTTCTATAGTGGGATTATGTTGGTATGTTGTAAATAATTGTCCTGCCTAGTAGTTTAATAAAAATGCTGATTGGATGAAGGCAGACAGGAAGTGTGGGCAGAGCTAACAGACTGGGAAAACTCTGGGAACAGGAAGAGCAGAGCAGAGATGCCAGAGAGAGCTAGATAAGTCACCAGCAGAAGCAAAGGAAAGAAGCTGAAATGCTGCTCTAAGAAAAGGTCTTGAGCTGCATGGCTGAACAGAATAAGAATCATGGATTAGTTTAAGGGTAAAGAGTTAGCAAGCTATATGCATGGTCCCTAAGGCAATCAGCATAAAATTAATGTAAGTGTATTGTGTCTCTGTGGGACTGCGGGTCTGCAGGTCTGTGGGTCAGAACCTCAGGGCTAGGCTGGAAAGACAGGGCCAGAAATCTACTACTACAAATGGCTGCCCAACATTGGTGATATACACCCACATAAAGCTTGAGGAAGATTAAAAAGGGTTCTAGAGCACAGACTTGGAGCCAAAAGCAGCTTCTGTGTTGTCTTTGATGGGGTCCTGGTACAGAGACACCATGGTGTTCCAACTTGAATTACAAAATGACTGTTTAAACTGTACCAAGGTTGGTTCCCATAGTCTCCCAGAAGACTAGTATAAGCAACAAGTTGCATATGATGAATTTAAAGTTTCTGTTTATATTGGACAAAAGAAAGCAGAGTCAAAGACTGCTTCTTAGTAGCAGCAGCATTTTCTTGGATTCCTCTGTTTGTTGGATGTAAGCAGAAGCTTGGGTTTTTTAAATGAGGCTTCCTGATTCAGCCTTAGAGGCAAAACACTTGTGAGTCTTTTTAAGAGGTCCTGCTGCCAAAGACTTAAGTGGAAATCATGAGCAGCAGATGTAAATGCTTTACCTCATGATTATATGGACCCTAAAATTTCCCTAGAGTAGTAATTGTGGTTCCTACCAGTATCTCTACTAAAAAGCTAAACTCTATGAAGCTAGAGTAGGGTTTAGGTAGAGCTAGTCAGCCACCCTAGTGAAGCCTTTAATCCTTAGCCACACCTTGGCATATTGAAGGTGTGGTCAGAAACAGGAAGAAATAGAGGGAGCTGGGTGGAGTCAGCCACTCTCACCAAGCAAAAGTGTGGTCAGAACCAGAAAACAATAAATAAGAGACTACAGTAAAGACAGATTAAATTAAAAAAAAAACTCTAAATGGTTTAGAGTGTGTTTAAAAATATACATAGGCCTGAGAGAGAAAATAAAAAGGAAAAAGAATGGAGAAAGTCCTTAAAAAAGAAACAGAGTAAAAAGAAATAGTAATAAGCCATGTAAAAATGGAAAATGCAAAGAGCATCTTGAATCTGTATGTTATTGTCTTGTCTTTAGGTATGTTTACTATAAATATAGTAGTTAAATCTACTAAAAGACATTTGATTACAAATGCTCCTGGATTAATCCAAACTATGTGTTGACTTTAAAGTTGAAATCAAAAGATATGCTGCTTTGGAGAAGAGGTTTTCTCTTTATTGCTACAGAAAATAAGAGCCTGTGGATTTATTCCTGGTTAAAGAAAATAAAGTTTGATCAAGGAAGATTCCCTAAAAAGTCTCCAATGAAAATGGATGGCCCAGATGATTCAGCATTTCAAAGCATCTCTGTTGAAGTTGCCTCTGAGCTCTTCAACTTCAAAGGAGACTGGCTGAGATGACCCAGCTCTAGAGACTACTTCACTAAGAACTAATCCATAATCCTAAATTTGTCTTTGGGTCACTAGAGGATTGCCAGCACCCCAATTCAGCAGTAAGTATCCTAGAGAATGATGCCCACATTCCCAAAAAATAGATTATGGATGTTTGTGTTTGTTTACAGTGTTGGTTATAAGTTGTTATAGATAGTGGGGGGAAAGGTTATTAGATTTGGGGCTCTTCTTGTTTTAAAAAGAAAAAAGGGGAAATATAGTGGGATTATGTTAGTACATTGTAAATAATTGTCCTGCCTACTAGTTTAATTAAAATGCTGATTGGCTAAAGGCATATAGGAAGTGTGGGTGAGGCTACCATACTAAGAAAACTCTGGGAACAGGAAGAACAGAACAGAGATGCCAGGAGACACAAAGGAAAGAAATTGAAATGCTGCTGAGAAAAGGATGGAGATGCATGGCTGAATAAGAATCATGGGTTGAGTTAAGATGAAGGAGTTAGCAAGTTATATGCCTGGGCCCTAGGTCAATCAGCATAAAATGAATATATGCTTTTGTGTGTTTCTTTGGGGCAAAGTAGAAGTGAGACTGCAAGTGAGTCTGAACCTTGAGACTAAACTGGAAAGACCGGCCAGAAACCTTAATACAACATAGTTACATACACAGGAAAAAATTAAAGAGTAAAAATCTATAAATATTTATATCATTAAACTTAGTATCACCATAAATAAGATCAGTAACAAAGATGAATTTTATTTGCATTGTATAAAAAGTTTAGCATTAGATTTTATTTATCTAGAAATGAAAGAAAAATATCATTCATTTGGCATCATGAAACTGAATACCTGAGACAGACCTATATAAACACAATCTTCAGGAGTGGAAGGCCTGAGAATATAGACACCTCGTGTTCCTCTGTCAGAGGGTTCTATACGGTAGGTACATTAATGCTCTTCAAAATGACCTACAAATTTAGTTCACTTTTGCTTACATTCCCAGTAGATGTTCTTCTGAAGACTGACTAAATTCTGAAACATATGTGCAACACAGTCTTTCATGAAGATGAGCACAGAAAACATTACTCCTGCTCTACTCGACACTAATATTTTAAGATAAATTTTAATAAGTGAAATTGTATAGTATGGCTATAAAAACAGAAGATAAGCTAATTGAACTGTCCACATCTGACCCATACACACTGCAAACACTTGATTTATATCAAAGGGGACACATCAGCAGTTCTAACTTTTAACAAAATTACATTTATTATATGTTACTGCATCTCTTTTGAGCTCTTTGTATATTTGTTCAGAAAAAGAGGGCAGAAACACACTTCTGCTCCACATCAAATATGAAAACACAGTATAAAAACTGTACTGAGCACAGCAACCCACTTTACAAGCTTCTTTTGTGTTAAGGTTATCTTCCTCTGGAGTTCAGATCTAAATTGTATGAGTCCTAAACTTGGACACAAAAGAGTATCTTTGTGATCTCAGATAGACAAACCACAAACAGAAAGCACTGGAAAGAAAAAAGAAAATTACAGTGAAGGTAATTTGTTAAAAGTTAGAACTTTTGCTTATCTAAAGATATAATGTAGAAGATAAAAAGGTAAGGGTAGGCTGAGAAAGTATCTGCAGGGTGCAAAGTTTAAGAAGAAGAAGATTTATCCAGAGGTCTGAAAATAAATAAAAACAGAGAGAGAAGGGAGGAGGGAGATAGGAGAGAGAGAGAGGGAGAAAGGAGAGAGAGAAGGGGGGAGGGAGATGGGAGAGAGAGAGGGAGAAAGGAGAGAGAGAAGGGGGAGGGAGATGGGAGAGAGAGAGGGAGAAAGGAGAGAGAGAAGGGGGAGGGAGATGGGAGAGAGAGGGAGAAAGGAGAGAGAGAAGGGGGAGGGAGATGGGAGAGAGAGAGAGAGAGAGAGAGAGAGAGAGAGAGAGAGAGAATAAGGTCTGACTCAGAATATGCAAAGACTCTACACACCACAGTAAGAAAAACAGACAAGCTCATATGAAATTAAGTCCCTGAGTGGGGACATCCTTAAAAGGAATACATAAAGGCCAGTGTATGTATGAGAAAGTTTCTAGTTCAAATAGTCATAAGGATAAGGTAAATTAAAATTGTGAAGCAAAGCATACATCTACCAGAATTACTAAATTTAGATAGACAGTCAGAGACAAGAACATGACAAAATAATACTGGAGAGTTAAAATATGAGTCAGAATAAACACCTGAAAATGGCCATTGTCAACCAGTGTTGCATACTAATCTATTCTGTACACCAGAGATTCTGTTTCCAGGTGCATATGTGACCCAAGAGGCACAAGTGGTTATATAAATTTGTACAGTGACATTGAACATGGTAGTTAAAAAATGACAATAACCTGGAAACCAGAAACTATAGACATTATAAAGATTCATTTAGAGAAGCCCCTTTTGGTATCTTACTCTGATGTCTACAGGGAGCAATAATGTTGTGCTGTGGATCCCCACCCCCCAAAAGCTGTTTTCACCACAGAGAAATGGTAGATGATTGGGATGATGGATATGATAATATCTCCGTCTATTGAGACAATATATTAGATACATAGCTATACACAGCCATTTGTCAACTAAAAATTTAAAAACTTGAAGCATGTGTTCTTTGGACATGGAAAGTGTTGAACAAACAAGACTAATTCCTTCTGTTTGCAACAGTGATAAACCTCACAAAAGTTATACTGATCTTGATGGCCCATTTTATACAGGCCTCTTTATATAAAGCTCAAACATCACTTAAGACCAATGTGTGGGGGCTGGAGAGATGGCTCAGTGGTGCTCCAAGAGAGTATGGAGGATTGAGTCCCCAGCACCCACTAGCAGCCTACAACTATCTGTAGTAACATCAATTCTAGGGGATCTAATGCCCTCTCCAGGCCTCTATATACAGCGCATTGTATGCATGCAAAATGTTCTTTTAAAAAGGACGAATGTTGAGTGGTCAGAATAGAAGCCAGGAGGTGAAGGTGCATGTCTTTAATCCCAGCACTACAGAGGCAGAGAAAGGTAGGCAGATCTCTGTGAGTTTGAGCCTGGTCAACAGAAAGGATTCTGGGACAGTCAAGGCTGTGTGGAGAAAACCTGTTGAATAATGGGGGAGGGGGAGTCATGATAGAGGAGAGGAGGAGAGAGTAGGGAGGGAGGGGCAGGAGAGAAGCCTATATGGATAATGTTTTTTTGTTGTTGTTGTTGTTTTGGATGCTGATGAGACACTACACTTACTTTGTGAAAATTCTCTGAATGCCTTTCAAAATCAGAAACAATCTCTTTAAAGGGCATAAGAAAAAAGCAATTAAGAAATGTCTCTTAAAATTCAAGTTATAATAAGATTAAAATTAATGTGGCCAATAGGAAATAATTATGTTGCACTAAAATACTCATTAAAGTATTTCTTCTCCTCAGGGCTTTCCTGGAACTTACCTTAAACTTCAATTTACCTGATTTATTCCCTAGTCTCTTACTTATTTGTTGTGTGTGCAGTGTACATGCTTATGTGTATATGTGTGGGAATGCATGCTACAGCAATTCAGAGGACAATTTACAGGGTTCTATTTTCTCCTTCCATTATTTGGGTCTTGGAAACTGAGTTTAAGCTGTCAGGTTTGAGGCAAGTGTCTTTACAAGGTAAACCATCTCCCTGGTCCAGATTACCTGCTTCTGTGTCTCCTTAACTGCTGTCAGATTGCAAAATTCAAGATCTGTGGAATTCTGGCCCCTAGGCTACCTATCAGCAGTATCACTGCAGCCTACATTGAATTCAGAGCCTAAGAGAGGGGAGCAAGCATGCCTGATCCTCGGGAAATGCCAGAGGCCTCAGTTGTGGAGCTCTGGGACATGACAGAAAATAATGAACCATTACTGTGAAGTTTCATGGTCCTTTCCTTTTACTTAGCCCACGTGCCTCTTTGCATGCAATTCAGCCTAGGAGGAAGAAGGACATTCTGTGACAGACACTCAAAAAAATTGGTCAGAATGTTTTTATTCTTTGCTAGGGTTGTGCTGTGGTTTAGGTAGTATTCCTTCAAATACCCATGTGTTAAAAGCTTTGTCACCATCCTGTGGTGCTATTGGGAAGTGTTGGGATACTTAGGAGGCTAGATCTCACAGAAGGGAGAGAGATCACTAACAGCCTGCCTTTGAAGAAAATATCGGGTCCTGTTAGGGTTTCTATTGTTGTAAACAGACACCATGACCACGGCAACTCTTATAAGGGAAAATGTTTAGTGGGGTGACTTACAGCTTCAGAGGTTTAGTCTATTATCATTATGGTAGGACATGGTGGTGTGCAGACAGATGTGATGCTGAACAGGGAGCTGAGAGTCCTATATCTTGACCCTGGTCAACAGGAAGTGAATTGAGACATTGGGCACCCACAGTGACACACTTTCTCCAGCAAGGCTATACCTATTGCAACAAAACCATCCCTCCTCATACCCTATGAGCCTGCAGAGGCCAATTACATTCAAACTACCACAGGAACCCAGGGTCTCTCTTTTTCCTTTTATTTCTTAGCTACCATTTATCAAGCACAGGAGTGAAAAGTCTCCTCTCTCATGTGGACTACTGTGATGTACTGTGCACCACAGACCCAGACAACACGGACAAACAACCATGGAATTAGACATCTCTGTGACCATGAGCCAAAATAAAATTTTCTTTGTTAAATTTATTATCTCAGTAATTTTATTGCAGCAACATACGGCTGGCTAGCACTTGGTGATAATTTCTTTTCCTCACACTTTCTGGAGGCTAGAAGTTCAAGATCAAGATATTAGCACATCTGGTTTCTTTCTCCCTAGCTGGAAGATGGCTGTCCTCTTGGTGTTCTTACACGTTCATCTACCTGTCTATATCCTTATTTTTTTCCTATAGTCATTTGTTCAAGGTTACCTAATCACTCTGTTTCAACTTGATCACTATATTTTCAAATTATCACATTCTCTCTCTCTCTCTCCCCCTTTCCCTCTCTCTCTCTCTCTCTGTCTCTTTGTCTGTCTGTCTGTCTGTCTCTCTCTCTCTCTCTCTCTCTCTCTCTCTCTCTCTCTCTGTCTCTCTTTCTCTGTCTCTCTCTCTGTGTGTGTGCATATGTGTGGTATGTAAGCATGGGTTCATAGAGACCAAAAGTAGATGTCAGGTATCTACTACAATTTTCTCTTTGTCTTATTTGATACATGGTCTCTCACAGAACCTGCATTTGGAGACTGGCTGGTCACCTAGGAAGATACCAACAGGGCTGAAATTATAACCATCTACTGCTGCATCTAGATTTTACATGGCTGCTGGCATTCTAAGCCATCTCACCAGCCCTCTAAGTGATCACATTCTAGGTAAGGGAACGGTGGTTAAGGCTTCAATATGAATTTTGAGAAACACAATTCTGATCCATAGTAAGAGTCTGACGTCCCCTCTTTAAGCTCTATGACAAGGTTGCATAACTTAACTTTTCTGTTGCGCAGGAGGTTCGTGAGGCTCCCAGTGCTGACAGGAAAGAGCTGGTGTGCTTGCTATCCTATGACAATACCCTTCAGTTTTAGCACAGTCTGGAATAAATGATCAAAGGATAACAGAAGTAGAAAAAAAGACTCATCAAATCTGACATTTCCCATGGAATGAGATCATTCAGAGTTCAGAGAAGTCTGAGACTTCATCAGCCACATGAAAGGGCTGCTGCACTTAAGAGGAGGGGAAAGGTAGAGATGGAAAATTAAAAAAACTCACATATTTAGGAATTACTTTATAATCCAACAGAATCCTCACAGCTCACCCAGCGGGCATTTTTATGATCATTATTAGTTCATTTTACTGATGAGGTTGTTAAGGCCCAGAGTGCTGGGCTCATTTTTGTTATCTCAGCCTCCTAAGAACTCCTAGAAGCCACACAAGTTAACTCTGTTTGGAGCAGCAGTTTTGAGAGACATTGGCATCTCCCATCCTTCTGCTCAGCAGTGCCCTGACAAGGGGTTAGAGGACACTGTGCCTCCTGCCTTGTTGTGAGATATTTGATTGCACTATGTGAAGATGTGTCACTGTGACTGGTTTAATAAAAAAGCTAAAGGGCCAATGGCTAAGCAGAAGGTATAGCTGGAACTTCTGGACACAGAAAACTCTGGAGAGAAGAAAAGCTGAGTCGCCAGCCAGACTCAGATGAGCTAAATGGAGATTTAAAAATATGGGTTAATTGAAGTTATAAGAGCTAGTTAGAAACAAGCCTAAGTTAAGGCTGAGCTTTCATAACTAATAATAAGTCTCCGTGTTGTTTATTGCAAGCTGATGGCTGAAAGAAAAATTCACCCACATTGCCTGTTTTTTGTTTGTTTGTTTGTTTTTGTTAATTGTTAGTTTGCTTTTCAAAAGTCAAGACTAGTATTATTCTTAATGTTGCTGATGGTGTGTGGTTTTAGAGAACAGTTGATATTCATTGAAGACACACTTCATGTATGTCTTCTTCACGTGATAGGTACTGTTGGTTGACAGGATCTGGAATCACACAGGGAACAAGTGTAGGCACACCTACGAGAGTCCTATATCTTGACCCCAGTCAGCAGGAAGTGAATTGAGACATTGGGCACCTACAGTGACATACTTCCTTCAGCAAGGCTATATCTATTGCAACAAAACCATCCCTCCTAATAGTACCAATCTCTATGAGCCAGCAGGGGCCAATTACATTCAAACTATATTAGGGTAGGCTCTGTGCTTGCCAATAGAAGACCCACCCTAACATGGAGTGGTGTCATTCCCTAGGCTCTGGTCCTGCACTGAATATGAAAGCAGAAGCTAGCTAATTGTGAACACTCATTACTCTCTGCTTCCTGATTACAGATGCAATGTGACCAGCTTTCAAGCTGACCTGAAGAATTCCCATTAAGCAACCCCTTACCACCTCTTAATAGCACCTTAAAAGCAAGCCTTTATTGGAGGGGGAGAGACACTGAAGATCCAAACTGTCCCACCATCAACCTATGCACTTAAAGCAAGTAGCTTGATTGTATATAAGTTATTCTTCAATAAAATACACACACACACACACACACACACACACACACACACACACACACACACCACTTGAAACACTACCACCAAGAGCAGCCATTTAAAAGGTTTTATGTTGCCAGGGCACAGCCACACATTTATATTCTCTCTCTCTCTCTCTCTCTCTCTCTCTCTCTCTCTCTCTCTCTCTCTCTCTCCCATCATGGGAAACTTTCCATGTCAATACACAGAATGCTGCATCAGCATCCTGTGTGGTATTGTGTCACTGGAGTGTGATTGATACTACTAATTTTGTTGAAAAAATTCAGGCTTTTACTCTTATAAGTACAACCACAAACATCCCTGTAACCCAGCTCTTTATTCATACCCTTAGTTATTGTCATATTTCAGTGAAATTACTGGGTTTCAGGGGCTCTCACTTTTATAAGAGATGTGAGGTGTCTTTAAAAATTACCTTCCCTAAAAGCTGTCCCAATTTGCACACTCTCCATCCCTCTCTGTTTTGACTGAGGTCCAGTCAAATGTCCTACTGTTCTATGCAGAAAACCACAAGGTAAAATTCTGTTGCCTGCCTGGTGCATATGAAACCTCACCCCTTTAGAAGTCACTAAACCCGACAAAGCCAGGGTCTCAGCCCTAAAACCACCAAATTCAAGGCCCATAAGCACGCCTAACAGAACATTGTAGAACCCAAATCCAGGGTAGAATCACTTCTTGACTTGCTTAAGGAACACTGAACCAAGGGCCTAAAAAACGAGTGTATTTCCTTCCAAGCTTAACTGCTTTCTACCTCTTATACTCACTTAACCTCTTTGGACCAAACCTTGTCGGAAAGAAGCATCTCCCTGGTGACAGCGTTCTAGAAGTTGTATATGATGTTTGCAGTATCCCACCTGCTGCTTGTCAGTACCACTCCAGTTGGTTCCTCTAATTCCTCATAACGTTTTTAAGACAAAATGTCAATCAAAAGAAGTGCAAATAGTAATCGTGTTTTATTTTATACCCTCCTGTGAGGATGATATAAAAAAAAAATGCAATCAAATTCACTAGCACCAGCCCTGGTCCTGCTTAGAAGATGCTGATGCTTGGTTTTATGACACTGTGTGATTCTCTCTTAGACTTGGTTTCAGGCAGCAGAAGCTTCGAGAACAGTTTCTGTCCCATCTACACTGATATCTATACGAAGTGGGTAGACACTACTCTTACTTCACAGCTACCTGATGATGGCGATATACTGGGTACACGCAATCCCATCCTTCATCCTTAGGTGTGGTCTGTCCACTCCTCCCGCCACCAGGACCAAGTCTGACAAATATAGCAGAAATTACAGACATCTGATTTAAGGTTGTGTGTGTACACTACTCCCGAGCCAAGCCCCAAACCCTAGTTCTGTTGCTGCATCAAAGGATCATTTCTGCTCCAGCCTCCAGGCTCAAAGTAAGCAACAATTTGAGAGCAGCCCCCTTTTATTTTTAGCCTCAAAAAACCCCCAAAGCCTACATAGCATTGGTCACCAAAGCGTCTCTCACAAAGCTGTTGTTTGACTTCGGTTGAGAAAATGACAGGCTGAGTTCTGTACCAAGAAGAAAAGGGGGGTAAACAGCAAACGGGGGCTGGTGGAAGAGGAGAGTTCCCCCCCCCCCAAACCTTCATCCTTCTTGAGTCCTCCCCTAGACCTGGGTGGACCCTGCCTGGGTAATCGTCCCCTGCTATATTTAAAAACCACAGATGTGTTTGGAGGGGACTAAATTTCAGAATTGCGGGCGGCGTCTCCTGGGGCCAAGGGGAAAGCCGGTGCTGAGCTCCTGCCTGCTAGCTTCCAACTCTGGGGAATCCAGGTCAGGACGCGTCGCCTTGCCTTCTCGCAGCTGCCGCCTCCCGTGAAGCTCCAAGCTCCAGAGCTCAACGATTGGGTGGGTGGCCTCCTGGTAGGGCTTGTGTCTGCATTCCATCTTCCGGGGCTCTCTGCATGCGCCGATCGGGCCCAATGTCCCTGGCCCGCCACGAAACGCTGTACCAAGTCCCCCCTCTGTGCGTGAGGCTAAATATGCGCGGCTTGTCATTCGGTGTGGCTGTCTCCCAGCTGATAGGGTGACGTCTGGTTTGGAGGCTTGGAGATTGGCTTTTTGATTTGGCTTCTTGCGGAGGCTTAATGGGCAAAGCTCTAGGCTCGCCCAGAAACTGGCCCCTACGCTCATCCCCTCTGCATGCTGCGAGGCCGACACGTCTCCCGCGGTGACGGCGGGCTAGGCTGAGTCGCGCGCTCCCAGCCCCGGGAAAGCCCGGGCGACGCAGGCAGCCAGCCCCCGCCGGGGTCCCTCCGAGCCGCCAGGGCGCGCCGCGCTGCTCTCCGTCCCGCCCCTCCCGCAGGAATCCCCAGGCGAAAGCGGCCGGGACTCCGGGCCTTGCCCGGGCCACTTGGGCCATCCCCGTTCCTTGGCTAGGCGCCGAGGGTCCACACTCTGCGCCCTGCGCCCTGGCCCCCAGCGCTCGAGCTCCAGATGCGCTGCCCCGCAGCCCTCTGACAGCTGCCAGTCCACGAGCTCCGGCGGGCGGCCGCGGCGGACTGTCATGCCCTGGACGCCGCTGCAGCCGGCCCTCAGCCCGCGGGGGCGATGAGCCGCTGCGGCCGGTGAGGAGCCGGGCGGCGCGGGCATCGCTCACCTATCTAGCCCGCCTCACTTGCCCATCGGGCTTTGGAGGCTAAAGGGATTCGGTGAGTAATGAGATGAGCCCTCAACCCACCCACCCCCTGGTGGGCAGCAGAGGCAGGGGATACCAAGATCTGGGGTTTAAGATGCCCCCAAGAGGGTCCCTGGTGGAGAAGAATCATGATAAGTTATTTCTCAAGATCATTTGCATGCATTGCCTTTCTGTGTGTTTAGTGCCAGAAGAAGTGGGGGAGGGTGCCTGGGAAAGTGTACGTTGTGTATGCGGTGTTGGGAGGAGGATCTGGCAGAGTGTCTAGGTGAGGGTACTGGGGTTGCTGCGAGAGACGCCTGTGGGCCATGGCACTGGAAACGTGTGTACACTCCTGCCCTGGGTTTGCTGACTTACTGGAGGGGGCATCTCAATGGGAAATCCGCTTGCCAGATGTGGTGTGTGTGTGTGTGTGTGTGTGTGTGTGTGTGTATACGCGCGCGCGCGCTCGCGTGCTCGCGCGTGTCTCGCTGGTGCCAGGGTGTGTTGAGTTCCTGGGGGCTGTGTGCCCACCGGTTCTGGGATTAGGAGGGGGACCGCGTTATTGGTTTGGCGCGGGTCAGGACGCGCGCGCGCGCGCGCGCGCGCGCGCGGGCACACACACACACACACACACACACACACACACACACACACAGAGGAGCACACCAACCTTGGGACTCCTTTGCCACCGGCCTACAACCGCAGCCTCAGTGTACCCTTTTCCCTCCTTCTCCTGCGGGCTCCTGGGCCAAGCGGACAGAGGGCAAAGAGAGACTGTTAGGTCCTGAGATTTCAGAGCACCCCTGATCTGAGAGATCCCAGGGCGGTGGAGAGAAGTGAAAGTATATAACTAAGACCCCCTTTTCCTCAATATTCTCTCTCTCTCTCTCTCTCTCTCTCTCTCTCTCTCTCTCTCTCTCTCTCTCTCTCACACACACACACACACACACACACACACACACACGCTCACACATAGATGCCCTCATTTAAAGGCTAGCCCTGTTTCTGCAGGCCCTGACTGACCTGCCCTGAGGACCTGAGCCACCGGGGCAGAGGATGAAAACGACTTGCTAGAGGGGTTTCGGGGAGGAGGCAGTTTTTCCTTTTTATTCCTTGTGTTTTATTTTTAACCATGGGGGGGGGGTAAATAGAGCGAACGCCTTTAACGCAGTGCTGTAAATTTCCTCACTCACTGCCTGTCTCCTAACCTCCTCTCCCTCTCTTTTCTCTTTCTCTTTCGGCAATTAAAATACAAACCTCTGAACGTTTGGTGCTAAGGTTTCCCAGGCAGAAAGAGTGAAATTGGGTGCAATTTATCAGAAACCCAGACTGCAGCTGGGCGCCAGGTGCCCAGCTCCTGGGTGGTCAAGAAACCCCCAAAGGGTAGAATTGTGGGTACATGATAGGAACACATCCAGTCTTCTGGTAGGGCACCAAAAGGGAAGCCTGCGGGCCCCCAGTGACCTGGTGACTTGCAGCCGCTCTCCTGTGATTAATCTTCCACAGCTGTTGTGTCCTGTCCAATTGAGCTGAGCTCTTGTTTACCTCGGGTTTTCAAATATAGCTGCTGCGCCATGCTCTTCCTGAAATAGGGGGGTTGGTTCACTGTGTGTGAGCGAGTGACCTCCCGTTGGCCCTTCTCCCCCACCATCGCACCCCCCTAGCTGCCTCTGGCTGGCTCACCAGCCTTGAGAGGAAGCTGCCCCCAAATGCTGGCCTTGCAGTGTTGCCGGAAGAGAATGGTTGATGGCCCGGAGCTTTTGGTGGCTGAATGGGAACAACTCACTAGTCACTGGGCCAGCACTGCAATCTACAATCTCATTAGCAGCCCTTCACACTGTCTCTTCCTTTAAAGAAATGAACTGTGTGTGTGTGTGTGTGTGTGTGTGTGGTGTGTGTGTGTGTGTGTTATGTGTGTGTTTAAGGAGCTTCCACAGAACCTACATAAGTTCTGGGAATTCATTGTAGGGGTTCCTTCTTTACTTGATGCAGACCAGGAGGCCATAGTGCAAGTCCCTCTACATGAAATGCTTATTGTTCCTCCAAATTCCAGTTCTCAACACTCCTTCCTCAAGAACGCTTTCTCTTCCTTCTGACTGGGCTAGACTTCATTATTCTGGAAACCCATAATCTGAAGCTATCACTTTGAAGTGATGTAGGATGCAACCTCAGTTTTACTGAAGTGACTGAGTGATGCTGGGAGCAGCTTTGGACGAAGAGCTCAGAGAGTAAGGACAGCTGGCAGTTTATTCACACTGTATCCCCAGGGCCTATGTCTGTGTCTGGTAACTGGTTAGACTAATGGAATCCGGGAGATATGTTACATCGTCTTCTCCTTGGGTGTCTTCTATTCTGCATCAGAGACAAGAAAGAAGTTTCAAAACCAACTTCCTTTTGTCATTTGCTTTGTTTTGTTTGTAAAGTCAAGCCATACCTGGCAGCATAGGTCAGTAGGAGGATTACAAATAAACAAATTTAGTGAGATCCCATCACCACCAACAACAAAGATTGGTGTTTGTGTGTGGGGGGGTGGAGATAGTAAACTAAGGTTGTAACTCAATGGTAAAGCACTTGTCTAGGATGTTCATTTAATCTGTAGTACTATAAAAATGCAATCCCCTCACTTGGGATTGCTCCATGAGCTGGCACCCTAATTCCTTTGCCCCAACCCTCTTCTATTCCTGTGCAAAACAGTTCTTTTGCATAATCTCTAGTAGTGATGGGTACTGTTCTTAGACAATGATGTGGTGTTGTTTCCCAGCCCACATGGTCCAGCTATTCATTGCCCACAATTAAGATTTAAGAGATTCACCATCTTGATTTCCTTTACACTCCTAAATTTGATAAGTGGAATGGAATAATTCCCTTCATTCAAGCCCAGTTGCTTTGCCTAGAGGTTCAAATATTTTCTCCAAAGAGAAAGTCTTTGCTTGTTATTTTGGGGAGACATTTATTGAACAATCATCCAGCAAGTACCTATTCTGCCTGATATAACCCAGGTAACAGTCATGCAAAACTCAGCAGTCCCCTTTTTCATAAACGTGCATTTTAGAAGGGACAATCAACCAGCGAACAGGCAATTGCTGCATAAAGTGACTTCTGTCACATAAAGGGCAATGGCAGATCAGTGGAAGTAAATAGGAACAGTCACCTCTTCCCAGGGCCTGGAAGCTGACTCCTAGGACAGCTGAGCCCAGAAAGAAAGGGTGGGTTCTGGTTGGCTTTGGTGAAAGAAAGCAGTGAGAGGCTAGAGGGAAATGAAAGAATGCACCGAGCGAAGAGATCAGTGTTTAAAAACACCTAAAGTGTAAAGAGGTTTTTGCAAATGCTTGGAGACAGAGATGCAGGGGGCTGTGTTTGGAGAAATTGTAGGGCCAAACCGTGAAGGCCTTGTATGTTCTGCTAAGGAATGGCACAGAAGTTTCCAGTGAGGCATTAGGATGGCTTTAACTACAGAAGTAAAGGAGCAGATTGGCATTTTATACAATATGCAGAAACTGTCTAAAACTAGGATGTGGGCCCAGTGGGAAGTTTCTGTAGCTCTCTAAGTGTGGTGATGGAGAGAGGGGTTCCTCTATCTGTTTTCATGCACAAACTAGACTGTTCTTATATTTTAGGATATAAGCTTTAAAATTTGAGACATTTTTCTAGCCCTAGAACATTCTTTTAAGAAAGGTGGTCCACTAATTTTCTTTAATGAGGCTGGCTTGTGTTTGATTGTTTAATATGTCTTGCATAGAAATTCTAAACCCAGCCTTGGGGAGAGAAACCTTAGAAGGAATAAGAAATGGCTCTAGGATGTAAAAAGCACACTTGCTGGTACTCTGAGCTACAAAGCAAGACAAACCTTGAGAGATGAGGGATAGAGAGGTCTTGAGGATATACCTCCCCCAGAAGGAGCATGGGAAGATGAGAAGGATTTACATTTATTTTAAATCTGTAGAGACCATGGAGGAAGTCTTCTAGATTGGAAAACTCATTTGTGTATGAAGATAGACTTCTTTAAAGGACTGTATGGGAAGTTGATAAATCTAATTACAGGATCCTGGATTCTTGAGTATTGTATACAGAGCCATACCTACTAAGAAAACTGCTTTATTTCATCATAGATACAGCATGAAGTGGGCCAAGGAGCATGAACTGCCCTGATACTTGGCTAAACAAATAAGATGCTCCTGGTTGTACAAGAGTACTGGCTCATGTAGGGACTGGATCCAGACGTCTGACTGGAAGCTACCCTGGCTTCCAGGTGAGACTTTCTAAATCTTTTGAGAGAATAGGGTCCCGACATCCAGTGGACGAAAGTTCTGCCCACACTACCCACACCACCATACTCCCTCCCTAGCAGAGCAAGAAGAACCACTTTGAGCCGGTGCCTTTTTGCTCCTCAGAAGGAGCTAATGTAGGGGAGAGGTTGAACTTGAAGGGAATCATAAAGAAAGTTAAAAGAGAGTACGGCCTCAAAGGCAGCAGTTAGAAGATGCCCCTTGGGAAAGGGAGGCCCCACAGCACTGGAGTTGAATGTATGAGTGCTTCAAGCCCCCGGCTATATCTCAGAGAGATGACCCTGACTGCTGCCAGACTCTATTTGCTTTTTTATGTAGGCAATGGTATGACTGAATTTCATACTTCACATTTTAAAATTTAAGATAGATGAAGTGACATTAAAATGAATCAAACTGTAGGGAGAATGGTCTAAGGAAAACCTGTGTAAAGGACAGTGATCCCAGCTTCCCTCAGCCACAGGTCAGAAGAATGTCAGCACTCACACCATGTGTTGGCCAACAGTAGAGTCTGGAGTGATCTCTGTGGAACAGACAGAAGCAGGAAGTAGAGCATCTGCTCTGGGCTGGGCTTCTCACACCTCTGTCCAAGGCCCCAACGTTCTTTCAGTTCAGGAGTTGTTTTTCTTGGCCCTTCCTCATAGGACATACGCCTTCAGGCCAGTGGAAGGAGACTTCTGTAGTCAGCATAGGAAGGTTTGCTCCATACTTACCGATGTAGAAATCGTAACAGTTGGCTGAATGCTGGATTCTTCATCTGAGCGATCCGAGAGTTTATGCAAGTAATCTCTTGGCACACACCAACGAGCTAAATCTTTGTTAAATGACCGATACAGGATTAATATTAGTTATCGCTCTCACATCCTCTGGAACAAGAGGCGGGTGCAGGTGAGATTGGTGCAGCTGAGTGTAGGAACTGGGCCGATTTGGACTTTAGATGATGTTCTAACACCACGTGGTTCTTTTGGTTTTTCTGAAAGAACAAAACTTCGTGTTCTCTAAGCACTTTATCTATAACCATTTACTCCTCCCTCTAAGGTCATCCAGAAGCTTGAAGTCTCCTCTTAACATACACGGCTTTCAAGTCCTTTAATCCTACAGTTATCATTTATTCATTCAACAAATACATATTGGGTCCGCCTTATGCCAAACTTTAGCCTGCAGCACTGTGGTGAACAAAAGGGCACATCTCTTGCTCAGATAGAATTTTTATTTCTTGATAAGCCAACAAGCAAACAGACAAAAGCAACAATATGTTAAGTGAGTGATATGTGAGATAAGCAAGTGATAAGTGCTGTGTGAGATATGAAAAATGATGTGGCAGGGAGTCTTGGAGAAGGGCCACTTTTGGATCTGCTGAAGGGAAGAGCTGGTCAAGGAAGGTGGCCTTTGAGACCAGAATGGAATGAAAAAGGCACATATGTAGATATCTGGAGCAAAGACCATTACATGTAAAGACTGTGGGATAGACTCATAGTTAGAAACATTATTTATCTCAGTGGACTCTAAGGTGTATCAGCAGGAGGTAAAGTCAGCCAATTAGTAGCTGCAAGAGGAAAGGAGTGTCCAGAATAGCTGAGATGCAAGGAATGATATGATCTCCAAAAAAACCCTCTGGTTGTCTTTGGTAGCACTAGCCTGTAATCCTAGCACCCAGGAGACTGAAGCAGAATAGTAAATCCTAGGCTGGCATGGGCTACATGGTGAAGCCCTGTCTCAGAAAAGAATGTTTTGTGGAGAGCAGATGGTAAGAGTTGGAGCAAGACTGGCAGATGTAATAGTATGCAAGTCGAGTTATGTAATTCTGACTGGACAGAAGTTAGACCAGAGTATGACACATGCTTACACTGAATAAATCATGCAGGCAGCATGATCTTCAAAGATCCTACAAGTTTTATGAGCACGCAAGTACTCAGCAGATAAATCCACCACCACTACCATCACTACCACCAAGAATCTACCGTCACCATCACCACCACCCCTGCCATCATCACTGTCACCCCCCACCACAACCATCACCACTATTACCACCACTCTACCACCTCCACATCACCACCATGGTTACCACTCTACCATTCCCACCATCTCCACCCCATCATCAATCACCATCACCACCTTCACCACCATCACCAACAGGGAATCAATGAACAAAATAAAGCTTTCTTATACACAAACTTGGGTGTGAGTTAATCTTAACACTTTGTATCTTTTAAAACTAAAACTAAAATAAAATAACCCCCCTCCTAGCACTATTTCCTAGAAGTGATGGATTCCATTTCTTCTATGTGAACTACATTTTTATTTTTGACAGACAGGAAATGTCTAACTCCACCCTTTCTCTAATATGTTCTCAGACAGTGTTTTTAGGTTCCCAAATCTTTTGCTTGAATTTAGATACTGATCTTGTGAACACTTCTATATGCTCACTGGAGATCAGGACAGGCATGCTCTGTCAGTATGTCTCCAAAGCTGTCACATCTGGGCTACTGAATCAACAAAAGCTTCCATCTCCACTAAACTGAGGAGCACACTAGTTCCTTGGGTTGAATTCCAAGGACTTCATGCTCTCTTTCTGGAGGGTATAGAAGTCTTGTTGGTCTTATTTGTCCAGTGTCCCATAAAGTCCTGAGGTATGTAGGTGTGTGACTTGGATGCCTTCGTGTTGATTCCTCTAGCTTCCATTTCTTAGGGCCTGGATCTCTGAAGCAGAAGGAGCATTTGTTGGAGGACCAGTGTGATGGAGAAGATGCTTGTGGAGAAGATGCTTGTGTGATGAGCTGGCTTTGACTCTTCATCCCTTTGTCTGTCAACTTGTCATTGTTCTCCAACTGAGACTGGTTCTACCTTAGGTAGCTCTGAAATCCGTAGCCTCCTCAGCATTCATTTGTCCTCCTCCTTTCCCCTCATGCTGAGAGAGTTTAAACTGGCCTCCTCTGCTTCAAAACAAAACGTTCAGCTTATATTGTTCCTTATATTTCCAGGGTGATGCCCACATTCTTTGGACAGGCATCCAAGGCCTTCCAGAGATTCCTTACCTAATCCCACTGCTGTTCTCAGGTGTCCCTTCCCACAGTACATTGTCTGCCTTTCTCTAAATGCATACTACTCATTCAGACTTCCACAGATTCCTTCTAGAATGAGCTTCCTGCTGCCCTTGTTGACAGTACACTAACTTTGACCTAGTTATCTCCCATTCAGCTGGGTCATGGAACTGGCCCCAGTGATCCCTTGCCATTCTAACCCTTTCTTCTTCAAACTCTCTTGGCACAACATTGTATGTGATTCCAAATATAATACTTGTTTTGCCCTAATTATTCACTTTTTCCTCACTTCTCTCCAATGCAATGTGTGCTTCTCAAGAAGGATTATATTTTTGTTCATATTACTCATATTTGAAAATTTTGCTCACAGCATCCCAGACAGATGGTTCTCCAGCCTCCAGTTGAATGTTGCCAAGGGTTGGGAAAATCAGTGGATATGATTCTTACTAATTTTTTTCTGCACATCCATTCAATAAATCTCTACTAAGTATCTACTATATGCTAGACACTTTTTAGTCACTGGGGATACAGAAATATTATAAAAATTCTCAACCCCTCTTAGAACTTGCCTCTCTCTAGTTTGTGGGGAAAAATAAGTTTAGAACAAAGGTTTAGAATAGCCTCTCATGCATCAACCTGCTTCACTCACATACCAGGGTTCACACAGGCACAAGTTTGAGAGTGAATGAATGAATGAATGAATGAACAAAAAGACCACAGACACTAGAGATGATCTGTGCTGTCATCAACAAAAGAAAAAATAACTAGAAATATAATTCACTGAAAACAGATGAACAGCATCACTTTCTTGTGAAGAGAACAGTTTTTATGTATCCCCAGTAAAAGTATAAAATGACAAGTTTAGAGAGAGCAACAAAGGAAAAAATATCCTTATGTAGATAAAGAATATTATCCTTGGCAATGGATGAAAGCAAACGGGAATCCATGAAGGTGGGATGCTTGCCCTCTACATAGCAAGGCTTTATTGTAATCACTTGTAGGTCAACTCATGACCCAGTGGTAGTCTTCCTAGTCTAGGAAAGTCCTTAATGGTTGAAATCCCTAAGAAACATACATAGTCAGATCCTGGTTTTCTTTCTCAAGATTCTCAAACATAGCACTATCTCAAAGATCAATGAAGGAACTTTATGGCAAACACAAATATCCAGGCTCTACTCTAAGGAAGTCTAAAGTTAGAGCTGAAGTGGAATCAAGTTGTCTACACTTTTTAGGGATCCACAGTTATTTGGATGCACAGACATCTCTAGAATGCGAATTTCCTTCACTGTCTCCAGCTGGGGGGGGGGCGGGCTATGTGAAGATGTAGATCCCTTTAACTCAAGCCGAGGCCCACTCCTCCAAGGTCTCTGGACTGTCCTCGGTGTTGGTGACATCCCAGATTCTCTGGGTTTTATACATTTAGTAAATTATAAGTATCTTTGAATTATGGGATTTTATAAGGAGAAAGGATATCCAAGTTCAGCTTCTTAGATTTTCTTGAGAATACTTACACATTAAAAACTCAAACAAGAGGATGGATTATTTGTTCAGTAATTAATAATACTGGCTACATTCACAGAGGATCTGGGTTTGGTTTCCAGGACCTACGTGGCAGATCCAAACTGTCTATAATTCTGTCCAGTTCTTGGATCTGATGCTCTTTTCTGGCCTTTATAGGTACTTCATGCATGTGGTGCACATACATACATACATGAAGAAAAACACACATACACACAAAAATAAAAATATTTTTTAAAAATTTAAACAACAAAATCTTCCCTACATTGGGTTGAAATCTCTCATGGAACTTCCAGAAAAGTATAGATGTTGTCCCCATACACAAATAAACCCTAAGCTAGTGTAAATGTGCTTCTGTTTGATAAAAGTACTAAGAAAACAAATAACTCATTTTTAAAGTAGAAAAGGGGAACATTGCTAGGGAAGTCTTCCTAGAAAAAGTAGAGTTTCTTAAGACCAAGGTTGCTTGCTAGCCTACTCCTCCAGCATCCTTTCATCCCCTGGGGCTTAGAGGCAGACTTTGCATTTCACAGTGTCAAAGCTCAGATGTACCACTTGCTTGGCTAATGGACCTCCAGCGAGTTATCAAATTGCTGAGCCCCCTTACCCTCATTTTTAGAACACAGAACAATACCTGTCTCACCATGGCAATGTAAAGAGTTAAACAGAAGATACAAACGTGCCAGCCATTGAATGAGTTCTTAAGAGAGGCACATAATCATTCTTATTGTCACATTAAAGTCTATTTGTATGTAGTACGAGGAGGTGGAAGTCCTACTCTGTCTGTGGACTTTCTTTTCTTGGGTGGGGGGTTTTCTGGAAGAATGTTGCCAGGGTTCCATGACACAGTCATATGGTTCAGGTACCATTAAAGCGTGAGAGGGTTAAGAGAAGGCAAAAGATGACATTTGTATGAGATTGGAGAAGGGAGGACCATGCAATATGGCCCCCTGTGTTGCTGTGAGATTGTCCCCATTATTTTAAAGTTTTACTGCATTTCAGCCACTCCCCATGTCACCACCTTAGAGCCACCTACCTGAGTGCTCAGAGCAGAGCAAGAAAGAGGTACTAATGACTTCCTAGAATGTGGTTACATTCAGTTCTTTTCATATTTACTTGCTTGTCTCCATCCCTCATCAGAAAATAAGCTGTATAAGGCTTGATATGAGTTATAATCCATTCATGGCTGTACCCCAATCAGCAGTGCAATGTCTGGCCCTAGATGCACAAAGAACAGTTGCTTACAAAATGGACTCAATCCAAGAGGCTTTTGGTAAATCCAGAATGAAACTTCCCCTTGACCTTGTCTGTCTTTTTCTTCCCACCCCCACCCCTGGCTTATTCTTTATTTTAATACTGAGTTCTCCTTGGGACTTAAAACCCCAAGGCTGGCTCCTCCACTGACATGGGCTGATCTCACTTAACTATGCCCTTCCCTGATGATCAAAGCATCTTCGAGTTGAATAACTATTAACATTCTCAAATGCAACCTGAGATTTATAGATGATGCAGGTACTGCCCCAAGAGCATCACAGAATTTCCAGGGTCTCCCACTCACTAAGACACAACTGGGAATTCATCTTGCTTTTTGCTTTCAAATTCAAGGCTTACTATTATTCTAAGCTTCCTTGGAGCATGTAGACCTCCAGGCTTGTGGGGTTGAGGAGCCAGTGCATCCAGAAAGACTCATTTGTTTTCCCTGGGCTCTTGCTCAAAAAATGATTCCCCAACCTGAGACCCAACATCATGTGTTTCTGAAGCAGATTTCCCAAGTTCAGATGCCCACCTTTCCCTATTAGTAACTGTGATGTTAGTCAACAACTTAACCTTTCTGAGCTCTAATGTGCCATCTGTAGGATGAATCTGATCATGCCTTCTTCCCTGGGAAGATGAGAAATAACGCAGGAAAAGCATTGTGTATCATCATGTTTTCCTCCATGGACCCAGGTTCTAATTGTGTCGGCCCAACTACCCGAGCATGTGCAGATACATCTATCTGCCATACCCCTTAGACAGAGAAGTTGGGTGCCTGTAAGGACTCGACACAAACATTCCCCGAGGTGGGCAGAGGAGCCACCGGAAGCTCTGCTGTGTGCTTTGCATCCAGATGACATGTCAGAGCAAGTGCAGCCGGGCTGCATTTATAACTTTAATGTAAATTGGCTGTGATGCCTGTGCAGGGGCCCGTATTTAGAAGCAGAGCCGAATGACTCTACGGAGGCTGGTGACAGGCCCTAAGCTTTGTTCCCATTGGAGAAAGTGGAGGGCGTAGCAGGAGGGAGAATTGCTTAGTCTGGCCTGGTGGCATTGTTTTATTAATGATCTGGACGAGCAGAGGAACAGTGATTTTAATTAAATTTGCCAGTAATATTAAAAGATGTCAGGAGCTACTCCTGAGGACACAGACACCTTGCAGAAGGCCCTGGGGGAGGGGGGTGGCACATTAGGAAAATAAGCTGGGAAGGAGGCAGGAGGTCGTGGGCTGAGCCAGGACATTCATTCTGCTGAAGGAGCAGAGGGTCACTCTGTGGGGAATAGACCATAGTTCCTTTTTATCTGCATCTGGGTCTGTTCCCAAATGTATTTTCAACTAATCTTCCCATTCCAGTCTTTTCTTCCTTAGAGCCATCCTAGACCTTTGGTGAAATGGATTTTTTTTTTTTCTGAGATACAAATCAGATTGTGTGCTATATTCCTGTTTAGAATCCTATCATTGGTTTTCCTTGTCTTAGGATAAAAATCTCATCTTCTCAGCCTGCAATGTCTGTGGTGAATGAACACTCCCCTTCCATCCACCTTTCTCTAGTGTCTCTTTTCCACACTGTATTTCCTGTAACCAAGGCTCACAAAAGTGTTTCTCAGGTCTCCATGTCTCTGTCTGGACCGTTCTCTTTAACTAGAATGCCCTTTCTATTTTTTCTTTCTTTCCTTTTTCTTCCCTTCTTTCTTTCTTCTTCATCTATTTTTTTAAGCTCACTCATGCTTGAAGACCTATTTTAGAGATCATCTCCTTCAGAACTGGTTCAGCATCCTTCCTGAGTATCCATAGCATTCTGCCCTTACCCCCACATTTTGTAGGAAAACCGTCTATTTCTGTGTCTCTTTCTACTCCCACTCAAGTGTACCTTTGTGGGCAAACACTGTGTCTCATTTTTCATTTTACCCACTGGCATGTGGTGGCAAATCACAGGCATTTGTCAATATTTGTCAGGCTGAATGATGAGAAGGACATTCAGGGGGGATGACAGAAGCAGCCATCAAAGTCCTGAGCCTGGGGATTCCGGGGTTCTGTCAAATGGCTGGTGTCACACTGTTCCCGAGTCCACATCAGGCTGTAAAATGACTAGGGCCATTCATGTCCTACAACAAAATGGGACATTTTGGTTAAAATTGTGTGGCTAAACCTGTATATTTTATGCCTCTCCCTTGTGTGTTTTGGCTCTACTAATTTTTTCTTTTGCCTTACACTTTGAGTAAATGATTTAAATAAGACATTTTCTACAAAATGTAAAAATAGAAATAAGGGGCTAGAGAAATGGCTCAGTGGTTAAGAGCATTGGTTGCTCTTCCAAAGGTCCTGAATTCAACTCTCAGTAACCACACAGTGACTCACAACTGTCTATTGTGGGATCTGATGCTCTCTTCTATCTGATAGCCTTTTTTGTCTGGCAGGCAGACATGCAAATATAGCATATATGTGTATGTATGTATACATATATATAACAAATAAAAATAGAAATAAAATTTTTACTATCTACATAGTGTAGTTATAAAAATTACAAGTAGCATGAAGCATGTAGTAAATGCTTATAAATAGCAATTACTGTTAATATCTTTTTAAAGTTGAGCCCTATCTCTGAGACTAGGTGTTTATAAGGGTAAGGAGACACTCTAAAAGATTAGAATTTGCCTCAGTTTGTGTTTGGGCCTGGAACAATGGCAATTTTTTTAAAAGAAGATGATTGGCTTGGTCAGTGTAACTGTTCCCTTACAGTTTTACAATACCCCAGCCTGAATCTGTATCTGGGAGAGGGGCAGAAAGAGAAAGCAGGCACTCTGAGTTTCTTCCTTCAACACCAAACACTGGCGTAGGTGCTTACTAGCCAGTCACCTTTCTGTCTTTTCATTTTGTTCTTGTCTTCAGCTTGCTTGTTTTCTCAAGAAACCAGCTTCCAATTCTGGCTCTGTGACAGGACATTCCCCATGATAACCTGGTGCCACAATTTGTCTCCAGAGCTGAGGGATAACTAAGACCATGACTCTTTTAAGTCTCTACTGTGTAGAATGAGTAATAGTCCTCGCCCTGTTGATCAGGACAACTACCTCCATGATGCCCCATGGCCTTTCTCACCTGTGGATGCCTATTCACTTGGGGATACCACTTCCTGTCACCCCGTGGGTTCTTGATTAAAATGCTGCTTCAGTTGTGCTCCCCTCCATATCCTCCTGTGTGGGGCTTATGAGATCCCCCAAGTCAGCAGTTTCGAAAGAAGAAGGCAAAGTCTTCCTTTGTCTGCATTTCTCAAGGATGAATGAGTGTCAGACTTGTGAACGGAGATCTCTGTGAACATCATGGTTCTGAGACCATTTTCAAGCTTTGGGTGTGATGCTGAACATCTTCAAGCATGTTCTTTATCCTATGAGTGAAGTCAAGGACAGAGGCTCCAATCCACTATCATGATGATGATCAGTTCCTGGACCAGTGTGGGCCCCAGCACTTGGCTACTGCTCTGGTCAATATAAAGGGGAGTTTAGCTCTTTGGACAGAATATCCTTGTCTTGGATATCTTTTGTCCTGGAGGGAATTTCTGTCTGTGAGTTTTAGGAATTTAAAGCAAGCCTACACAACCTCTGAAATTGAGTCATGAGATCTTTATATATTTCCCAAGCAATTAGCTATAATTTAGATCTTAAATTAGTTTTTGCAGAAGGCTGATTGATCTCTCGAGAAGTTTTTTTTGGTGGCTACATTTATTCATTTCAAAAGCATGCATTTACTGAATACTGTTAATACTTACTCAGAATTCCACAGCAAACAGGGGAGACCCAGCCTTTGCTCCTATGCTATATTAGCTTAATGGATAAGACATTAATCATCTAATACTAGAAAATAAACATACATTTTCAAAGTACTTAAAATGTCATAGAGAGAAAGACTCCAATGAGAGGCCATAATAGAGAAAACTAACCATTTCTAGGAGTCAGAGGAAATCCTTTTGTTTAGGAAAGAGACACTTAATAAATACAAAGCGTTGTTATGATTGAAAGATTCAAAGAAGAAATTCTCATTTTAGACACAGATATGGAATGTGCTAAGATCTTGAGATAGATATTAGCTTGTATAATCAGGGTAAAATGTAGGGAGGATATTGTTTAAATGTATTGATAGAGTAATAGAGGATGAGGTAGGAAGATGAAGGACGTAGCTTCTCTAAGGCTTCTTCTGTTGGTCATGATAGGGAATCAAGGATTCATACCAAGAGAAAAAATAATGAAAAAGCTTCAACTAGGGGAGTGATATGCTTAAATCTGAGGTTGTGTGTGTGTCGGGGGGGGGTATTTGTTCATTTGATTACTATGGTTGACTGGAAATTTATTCAGTGTTAGGGTCCTTATCTATAAGTGCAGGGCCCTTGGTTCTCATCCAGAATCCCAATATTACTGTGAATAAATAAGAAAAACAGAATTGAGATTTATTCGCTGGCAAGAATTGGAGTGGGGCTTTTATAAGGTTAGAAGGTCTCTATAGCAGGCCCATTGAATAAGGAGCAATGGTGCCTTGCACCAGGATAGTGGTGAAGATCAGTAAGAGAGATAACGGATTTAGTGTGGGACTTGACACAAAGCATGAGAGAAAGGAATATTATTTGCAGACTAACACCTGTTATGTAGCACAAATAACTGGATAGGTGCGGTGATGCTTCTAGAAATGAGAACCAATGGAGAAAGATCAGACAATATGAAGGATAAGGACATTGAGCCACCATGTGGTTGCTGGGAATTGAACTCAGGACCTCTGGAAGAGCAATCAAACCTCTGAGCCATATCTCCAGCCTGTATGAGGACCTTGAAGCCTTTAAGGTGCTGTGCAAACAAATGGAAGTCCACATCCCTGCATTGCTAGCCACACTCCACAGTATTTTAGCAGCGAGGGGCAAGTGGATGGATTGCCTATAAAAACTATTGCTTGGTTGTTTCCATTCCTGTCCTGAGTAAGCCAGTAAGCAAGAGGACTTATGGCCACAAATGAGCAGATGCTCACTCATAGCCAAGAGTCCCTTCTGGTCTCTTCAACCCACAGTCACCACTCAGTGCTTTGAGCCCAACAGACAAGGCTGCATGCCGCCCCCAAATACACTTCAAGTCTTTACAAAAATGTTTATGAGAGCCATTCACATGTTTTATTAGTAATCATTTCTACTTCTTGGCCTTTGTCATGTTTTCACTTGGAATTCAGTAGCTGAATGATCCATAGCATGGTTTGTTTAACAGGGGACTGAAAGGTACAGCAGGCAGGATCTGAGGCACACTTTGCAGCGTTTTAGTTTAGCTGCAGTACAGACAGCAGTCACTATGGAATTAATTTTATTATTTTTACAAGAAGACTCAGAATTCCTGGCTGCGTTCAGAAGTTTTGTATTTGAGGAAGGAGTTCTTACCCATGAGAACCTCATTACACACAGAACAAGGTGTTCTTTATCCAGGACCATCCTATTACAAACACAGCTCAATTTAGCATATACCTCATTACACACAGAACAAGGTGTTCTTTATCCAGGACCATCCTATTACAAACACAGCTCAATTTAGCATATACCCATGTTTTGCAAGATTCTTGAGTATGAAAGCAGGACAAGGGAGATTGAGATTTCTAGCAAGCATACAAGTGGGAGAAAAAGACACACCGAGAGCATAAGGACCTATTTTAAGTTGATTCTGAGGACAAGTGGAGCCACAGCTCAGAACTAGGTGGCATCACTTGGGTTTCCACTCCTGGCCTTGCCAACTATTTCAACCCATTCTTCAACCGAGTCTCCACCAGATGGTTTTTGGAGGACAGAGCAGCTATTTGTGTCTCCCATTGACATCTATTTTTCCAAGTGAGAGACAGCCCCATATGTCAGTGCCATATGTCAATCGTGGTGAACCATCCATTTGTGTTGGTGGGAACCTGCCATTTGTTGCTCCCATTTTTTCTCATGTCTTTTCCTGCCTCTCTGATTTTTTTTTTCTAGGTCTCAGGCCTGTCAGGAAGACCATTGGTGCTGTGGTGGAGCCAGAATCTAAGTCTTGTGTATGGCGTGGTTACGGTTGCAGCCTCTCACCTCTGCCTTCCTCCATTTTGGGCTGGTTACTTTTGTGCTCTTCCTGAATGGTCTTCGAGCAGAGGCTGGTGACTTGGGGGATGCGCCCAGTGCAGGGCAGAACAATGAGTCCTGTTCAGGGTCATCAGACTGCAAGGAGGGTGTCATCCTGCCAATCTGGTATCCAGAGAACCCTTCCCTTGGGGACAAGATAGCCAGGGTCATTGTCTATTTTGTGGCTCTGATATACATGTTTCTTGGGGTGTCTATTATTGCCGACCGCTTCATGGCATCTATTGAAGTTATCACCTCCCAAGAAAGGGAAGTGACTATCAAAAAACCCAATGGAGAGACCTGCACAACTACAATTCGGGTATGGAACGAAACTGTCTCCAATCTGACCCTGATGGCCCTGGGCTCTTCTGCTCCAGAGATCCTCCTGTCTTTAATTGAGGTGTGTGGTCATGGCTTCATTGCTGGTGATCTGGGACCATCAACTATTGTTGGCAGTGCAGCCTTCAACATGTTCATTATCATTGGCATCTGCGTCTATGTGATCCCAGACGGGGAGACTCGGAAGATCAAGCACCTGCGAGTCTTCTTTGTCACTGCTGCTTGGAGCATCTTTGCCTATATCTGGCTCTATATGATCCTGGCAGTCTTCTCTCCTGGTGTGGTCCAGGTTTGGGAAGGTCTCCTGACTCTCTTCTTCTTTCCAGTGTGTGTCCTGCTGGCTTGGGTGGCAGATAAGCGACTGCTCTTCTACAAATACATGCACAAAAAATACCGCACAGATAAACACCGAGGAATTATCATTGAGACAGAGGGTGACCACCCTAAGGGCATTGAGATGGATGGGAAAATGATGAATTCTCACTTCCTAGATGGGAACCTGGTACCTTTGGAAGGGAAAGAGGTAGATGAATCTCGCAGGGAGATGATCCGGATTCTTAAGGATCTGAAACAAAAACACCCAGAGAAGGATCTAGATCAGCTGGTGGAGATGGCCAATTACTATGCTCTGTCCCATCAACAGAAGAGCCGTGCTTTCTACCGCATCCAAGCCACCCGTATGATGACTGGTGCAGGCAATATCCTTAAAAAACATGCAGCGGAACAAGCCAAGAAGACCTCCAGCATGAATGAGGTACACACTGATGAGCCCGAGGACTTTGCCTCTAAGGTCTTCTTCGACCCATGCTCTTACCAGTGCCTGGAGAATTGCGGAGCTGTCCTCTTGACAGTGGTAAGGAAAGGTGGAGACATGTCCAAGACCATGTACGTGGACTATAAAACCGAGGATGGTTCTGCCAATGCAGGGGCTGATTATGAGTTCACAGAGGGCACGGTGGTTCTGAAGCCGGGAGAGACCCAGAAGGAATTCTCGGTTGGCATCATTGATGATGACATTTTTGAGGAAGATGAACACTTCTTTGTGAGGTTGAGCAACGTCCGTGTAGAAGAGGAGCAGCCGGAGGAAGGGATGCCCCCAGTAATGCTCAATAGTCTTCCCTTGCCCCGGGCTGTCCTGGCTTCCCCCTGTGTAGCTACAGTTACCATCTTGGATGATGACCATGCAGGAATTTTTACTTTTGAATGTGATACCATTCATGTCAGTGAAAGTATTGGTGTTATGGAAGTCAAGGTTCTGAGGACATCAGGTGCCCGGGGCACAGTCATCGTCCCTTTTAGGACAGTAGAAGGGACAGCCAAGGGTGGTGGTGAGGACTTTGAAGATACATATGGGGAGCTGGAGTTCAAGAATGATGAAACAGTGTAAGTACCTTTTATATTTCATTCCTTCATAGCCCATCCGGCGCCATCTCTCTTGATACTTTGATCCTACACCTCACATTGCTCCATTGTTTGTGTTAATCTCAAACTTTGCTTTTATCACAGGTATGCAGGATCAGCAAATACCACTGAACAGGTCCTGCTCCCAAGTCCTCCTTAAGTATTTCTAAATTGTTCCTGGACAAAGAGTCCCGTGACAGGATCTAAAAACACAGAATGTTTTGTCCACAGAAACTCAAAATGATGGGTGGTAGAGATATGAGGTGATAGAAGTTTATCTGGGAAAGTACCCAGGCTTCCCCCTTGTCTCTTCCATACCAAAAGTTTGGAAACTTACTATTCTAGGACAATAAGAGTCTAGTCATAATATCTTCAAGAAAATAGTTGGCATTGGTTATTTCTCTCAGCACCATATTGCAGTTGTGTTGCATAGCCAGATTCGAGACACTACTCTTTCCATTTGGAAATTGAAAAATTGATTGAAACTTGGCAATGTCTTTAAATGTCCATAAGCTATTTTGTAGAACAAGGCTTGTCTAACCTGAATGAAGCAAATCAATGCGAGCAGAGTACTTACTGTAAGAGTCATAAAGAGGGGAAAGTCTTAGGGTCTCTGTCTTGCCTCTAGAGTCAGGTCTAAGCTTCAAATTCTGGCTATGCACTGAAGGAGACTTGTGGAAGAAAATGTCTTCTGAAGAAATTTGTTTCACAGCCTAAGACTCTCCTGGACTATTTCACCCCTTGCTGCCCCCCAATTCGGCCCATCAAAACCCAAGAACAGGTTTTGTGGACGTCTATCTTCACTGGCCGTTCTTGCAAATGGGGCATTCTGCATCTCCGATAGCTTAGACAGCATTGGGGCAATGATCAACAGCTTTCTTAGCTTACAGCAGGGTCAGCTTTTCAAAGATGTCTACAAGGATGCCAATGAGAAAGGGACCCTCCTTTGAGTCCCCGCTGTTCCACAGCAGGAGACTGTGTGAAGAAGAGGTGTAAAGGGAGAGGAGGGCCCAAACTGCTCCAACAGCCTGATGTTTCTACTTGTAGAAATTGAATCATTCAAAAACCAGAAAGGAAGGGAGGGAAGGACCTCATGGAAAGGGGAATCCATAGGCCCCAGGAAAGGTGTCCTTGGAAATTTCTTTCCATGTCTATTCATTGGGCAGCCATGAGGCAATCTAAAAGGCTTCTGCTAGCAATGGCTGGGTGACCCAAGGGATTCTATTGCTGTGTTTCCAAGTCTCTTTTGACTTTGAATAAGTTAATTAGTAACAGAAAGGAGACCCTTATATAAAAAGTGACAATAACTTTCCTTGGCTGGAGGCAGGGTCAAATTGTCATTCACTTCCTTCCATCTCTAAGATCTTTTGAACTCAAATGCAGGCATTGGGTGTTGGTCATATTATCACTTGTCAATAGAATGGAGCAAGAGATGCTGACTTCTGTAAGAAGAAATAGCCTTTGAAAAATTTATCTCTCAGAACACTGTTTAGTTGATTTTGCTGGGCAGGATAATAATTTGTTAGCATGAGTAAAAACCTGTGCCTTTTAGAAAATACTAACCATTTCTACATGCTCAAAGGATAGTATTCACACATCCAAGTAAAGTCAGTCTCTTACTGGTAAGATGAACTTTGTCAAGTTTCACACGTTTATGGTAATATTGGCATGTGAGTGTTCATTGTCAGGCATTAGACAGCATCAAATCCAAAGTTCCTGTAATTGGCTACATTTGGGGGAATTCCCTTTTAATATTTATCTTCCAGTGGTATAGAAAGCTAATTTGTGGCAGCTCAGAAATTACCACCCAGTTTCTTCATTTTCTTAACGATTAGTTATCCATCTAGGGTTTCTGAATATAACTACACTTTCTCAAAAACGTGTGTGTGTGTGTGTGTGTGTGTGTGTGTGTGTGTGTGTGTAGGGGTGTGGTATGTGTGTAATGTGGTGTGTATGCATGTGTATGTGTGTGGTGTAGTATGTATGTGTGTGTGTACTCATGTGTATGTGTGTGTAGTGTGGTGTGTATACATGTATATATGTTTATGTGGTGTGGTGTGGTGTGTGCACATGTGTATTGTGTATGTGGTATGTCCACATGCATATATGTGTGTGTGGTGTGGTGTGTGCTCATGTGTATGTGTGTGTGGTGTGTTCACATGTGTATGTGTGTGTGGTGTGGTGTGTGCTCATATGTATGTGTGTGGGTGGTGTGTCCACATGTGTATGTATATGTGGTGTGATGTGTGCTCATGTGTATGTCTGTATGTGTAGTGTGTGCACATGTGTGTGTGGTATGTGCACATGTATATGTGTGTGTGTGTGGTGTGGTGTGTACACATGTGTATGTGTGCCTTGGTTTTGGTGAGCAAGTTTGTGTTTCCATCTATCCCTCTGCATTGCTGTTTGATCTCAGTATGGTTTGGTCCTCCAGCCCTCCTTTACTGCACAATAGCAAGCTCAAAGCATGTTAGCTAATTGCTATACAGCCATCTGACTCATAGTGCTTTACACTATAATTTTATAACCAAAGGCAGCAGTGCTATGGAGTTGAGGAACCATGAACTCTGAATACTTTTGGTCAGAAGTCTAACGTCTCTGCTGACTTAACCACATGAGGAAGGAAAATTTTTCTTACCTATGATGTAACTCTCTCCCTGGTAAAATAGGAATAAAATTTTTCTTACAGAGCTTATTGTGATGCCTTGAGATGTTCTAGTTCAATGAACAAGACTGATAGCAGCAGTGTGATAAAAACAAAACAAAACAAAACAAAACAGTATTTTCAGGACACACTACTGAGGGGATCATGTTACTTGGATCTCTGTGTGACTGTAATGAATGAGAATGCTAGTTTCTGGTCACTGCAGCTGAGTCCTCACCTGAACTTATGAAACACTAGAATCAGACAGGGCCTTCCACCTTCTAGAGCACTCATTCCTAAACGTTATTCTCAGAAGTGCACATTATGACACAAAGGCCCAGGGTAGAGCTGGTCCCACTTTATAAGAATATGAAGGTCCTGACCAAACCTGAGACCTAGAAATAAAAGCAGCTTTTCAAAGGATTTGCTTAATTGAGTCAAGAATGAATACCCTTCAATTCTAGCTTTCAAACATAGCAACAACCCAACTCTTATCAAGGCCTTGCTAATTATAGAGCCATCGTGGGAACTGAGTTTGACACCTTTGGGTACTTAGAGAGAAGCTGAGTAATCTTTGGAAGAATCCCCCTTTCAAATCTTTATTTTTTTGAAACTTTATTTACCCAATAATTATCAAGCCTTGTTGTAACATGAGGTTTTGGCCAGCCTGGTCTCATAGTTCAGAACTGCTCACTGCCTCTTATTTGGACCAGAAATCTCAAAATCCCAAAGAAACACACAGACACTTGTATTAATTTCATTCTGCTTGGCCTATGTCTCAGGCATATTGCTAGCTAGCTCTTTCATCTTAATTCAAGCCATTTCCATTCATCTGCCCTGCCACATGGCCCGTGACTTATCTATTTAGTTACATGTTTCTTTGTGGGCAGCTGGGTCGTGTCTCTGTCTGACTCCACCCTCCTTCTTCTACCTTTGCTTCCATTTCCCACCTACTGCTATGGTGCCTGCCATAGGCCATAACAGTCCCTTTGTTTAAAGAATGATATCCGTAGCATATAGAAAGGCATTCCCATGTCACCTTGTGATACTGGAACTTTTGCATTGACTACGGTCATCTAGGTACTATGAAGCTCCAGGCAAGTCCATGCTCTATCAGGAATACTGGAGCTAAGGGGATGACTCAGTGAGTAAGCATACTTGTTGTGATACCATGAGGATCTGAGTTTGAATCCCCAGAACACAAAAGATGAATGTATAATGTGAGGACTTGCAGTCCCAGGGTCCTGTAGGGAGATGGAGGATGGAGACAGGAGAATCCCTGGAAGCTGGCAAGCCAGCTAACCTGACATACACAGTAGAAAAACAATAAAGAGATTCTGTCTCCGACAAGGTAGAGGATGATTGACAGCCAATATTGTCTTCTGGGTTCCACACAAGTGCTGTCACATGTGTACTCTCACATTCACACGCATGAATACATGTGTGCACACACTAGATCTGTGAGTATCTCTTGTTTACCCCTTTAAAGGAGCATCATGGTATGATGGAAAATTCTGAACCCTGATATTTGACAAATGGATATGAAATGAACCCACCCCTCACTGGCAGTGTAACTTTGTATACTGATGTCATCTGCATGGGTTCTAGAGGTTTTGCTGTTGTTGAAACAATAGAAATAATATTATCTATATGCAAGATAACTTTAAAATACAAACAGAAAAGGATTCACCCTTACCTTCTCCTAGAGGGATTCAGTCATTCAACAAGTGTTTACTAAATGTTTATAATATATTAGTTTGTTCCTCAGCACTAAGAATAGAGAAATAAGACAAGCTGACATTTCATCTCTCAAGGATCTTACTTTCAGAAATAAAAGATCAACACATACACACAGATACAGACATATGGGAGAACAGGGCATTTGAGAAAGAGTCAATATAAAGAGAATAAGAGCTCCATACTGCATAAGAGAGACAAGCTCCTTGTGTGTGAGAGACACCATGTGTTAAGTAATCTTCAGTAAGGACATAGTAGAGCTGGAGGATGGTGTGTGGCTGATGTACTCCTGTATTCAACAAACCCTTGACATTTTGTAATAGATACTACTGACATCTTCATGATCAGAGAGAATCCCCAGCATTATGCCTATCACTACAGAATTATGGCTTCTGAGTTTGCAGCAAACAGTAACAAAACCTTTTGGAGATATGAGTTCTGCCTGCATGCTAATTTCACTCATTAAACAAGCGACTGGCTCCTATATATCTCCAGCTCACAGCACGCTTCTGCAAAATAACAGGTTATTGAAGCTCACAGACCTTTGGGGGGTCTCTGGGAATAGTCAATGCCGCAGATGTCAAAAATGCAAATGGCAGGATCTACTATAATTAAATAGCAGATGGCTTCTTCAAGGAAGAAAATAGTATTGGCTATCTTGCACATGTTCCAAACAAATTATATGTTAAATCTGAAAGATATTTGACCCTTATTTTACAAATTATGAAGCTGAATATAAAGAATGAAAGTGACTTTCTCAATATCACATTAGATATAATGGAAAGCCGGAATCGCAGAGGACATTAGAAGCCACCAAAGTTAACATCCCCTTTAGCTTCAGACATCTCTGTTTTATTTCTATTCACCAGTAAAATGTTAAGTTTGGAAGGAATATGACAATTCGGATGTGAAAGCTACTTTGGGAGTGCGAATCTTGGAATATTATGTGACTAATGTCTTAACTAAGAATAATAATAAAGCACAGACTATTTTTAATCTCTTGGTTCACCTTGAGAATATTCAGGAAGTAAGACCCCGAGCCAATGAAGTTTTTATTTTTTATTAAAAGTTTGTCCTCACTGGGCTCTTCTGATTTATAAGGTCAAAGTTTCTTCTTTCCCTACTAAGAACCAAAGCAAACGATGCTTGCCAAAGCTGGGCCAGTGAGTGAGGATTATTCTTGGTCTGATCTTTCCATCAAATTCCTAGATGGTTTTGTGTAGTCAGAAGTTTCTCTGTCCTGCCCGGATAGTCCCACAGCCATTTAGTCCCAAATAATAGCACAAAGGCTTATACTAATTATAAACTGTTTGACCTGTGGCTCAGGCTTATTACTTGCTAACTCTTACTCTTAAACTAACCCATGATTATTACCCATGTTTAGCCACATGGCTTGGTATGTTTTTCTCAGTACAGCATTCTCATGTTCCTCTGCTACTGGCTGACATCTCCTCTTTCTTCCTCTTCCCAGAATTCTCCTTGCCTGGTCACCCCACTTATACTTTCTGTCTGCCTAGCTTCCGGACATTCAGCATTTTATTAAACCAGTATTTACAATGATGAATATTTACAGTGTACAAAAGCATAGTCCCACAGAAGTTTTGTATGAGCTATATGTACATCTCCATTTCCACCTTTGGCTAGGTTTTCCCTGACCCAATGAAGAAGACAGCAGAATGATTATTCAAGATGCTGTTTTTACTATTTTTTAATGAGAAATGAAGCTGTGCTTACCAACTCAGTCTAACGTCCTGGCACAAAGCCAGTAGCACACAATTGATAGATAAAGACAGACTATTTGATTCTAAAATACATCAAGCCCTGCATATGTAAATTCTATGCCATTGGAAAACTTTCGGCAAAAATCAGATGGTTTGAGAATTTTGCTAACATCACATAAATATTCTCAGGTAGCATGGTAATCATTATTTGTAGAAGTAATATTCTTACCTCTACCATGCACTGAGTATACAAATAAGAATGTAGAGAGAAAGAAACCAGCAGAAGTTTGGAGGAGGGAGAGGGGTGAAGATGGGCCGACAAATATGGACAAGGTACAATGATCTGTATTATGAGAATGTCACAATAAAAACCATTATTTGCACTTGCTAATGTAAAAGAACTTACCTAAAATTAAAGAAGAATTTAAAGCTAAAAACAAAACTAATTTATCCTGGAAATTTTTGTTTTTCTAAAAATGTTCCGATTAGTACAAACTGATAAATGTTCAAGGTCAGCCATTGACTTGCCCCCCTTCCTTTGCTAAGTGTCAGTATGTGTGGGTACATCATGGATAATCTGTCCTTCCTTACATGAACCCAGTCCAGTTCAGTTGTCATTTAGTGTTATAGTAAATCCTTGAAGAAGAACTTATTCATGATCCAGATGACACTGCAGTGAGTCCTTGAGCTGGTCCTCTCAAAAAAAATATGACATCTTGACAGTAACTTAATACTCCAAGTGTGGGAAATTTGACTACAGATGAACGGTGAATAACTCTACTGCCATCTCTCTCTAGCAATCCAGCTCTCCCAAACATTTTGATTTTGATTGACCAGCTTTTTAAATTTCTCCTCCTGTATCCCTTCTGACATTCATTGGTCCCACTATTGTCTCTAGCCTTTTCTGGGTTGTGGTGACTCAGAAGACATTGCTGTTACCAGCCCAGCATGACAGCCATCTGCGAAGGACAGTTACCTATTGCTTTGGCTGTAAACCTTCACCTTGGTTCATCTTGCTTCTCTCTGGTACATTAGTTTGTATTTGTAGGATATTTTCTTATGCTTGCTCTTTCCTATACACATCCCCTGCTACAGCCTTTCTTGATTGATTGAATATGCTCCGGGGTCAGCAGAGCTTCTGCTGTGATGTCCTTGTATTAAACCCTTTTCTCGTGAGCGCCTTCAGTCCCTCTGTTCTTCTAAATCTGATACCTCTCTCACAATTCCTTGCATTCTCTCTGTTGTGATCTCCACTATGTTTCCCTCTGTTCCCTCTCTCATCTATGACTTCAAGTAAGCAGGAAGGCTGGGAAAGTATCCTTTTAAAAGCCTGTCATTTGGAGGGTAATGCTAACTGAATGACAACACAAGAAGATGGACATCTCCAAGGAAACAAAGCCCCTTTGATGGTGCTCCTTCACCATACAAAATTTCTAATCTTTATGTGAGACAGAGAGATTTAATCATAAAGATCCAACAGAGAGCTGGTATCAGAGAGCCACCTAAGACTGAAGCAACATGGATGTCTGCCTTCTCGATCTGACATATTTCTTCTTGAGCCTATAGCCTTAGTCTCTCAGCATCTCTGTCTCTTGCCACCATGGCAATGCCATTTATTACTTCTAATATACTATAGAACACAACAGACCAACAGTTTTCTGTCCAAGCATATTGCAGACCTCTCTCCAACCTAGAAATCTCTTTAGTCTTAAAGGTCACATTCTCTAGAGGAAATTGATCTTTTTTTAAAAAAAAATCTAACTATGTAAAAGACCACTGGTCACCACATGCTTGTAGTCCAGCCCTTCTCTCCCCCATCCAACACCAGCTACCTTTGTAACTGGATGATGGAGTGGAATCACAAGAATGATTGTGATGAGTGAATGAACAGTTGTATTGAGAAGTGGTGGGCAATGTCACTTAGAGGAGAGTCTCTGGACTCCTCTCCTCTCTGGTAGAGAGGCCCCTTGTCTCCTCTAAACTAGCACAGTGTATAAGGTCTATAGTAGAGTGTTGATGTTACAGAGGACTATGCTATGACCAGCTAGAAGAAGGGGAACACTCCAGACCTCAGCAATGCACCCCACTGACAGCAGATATTACAGCCAGGATTAAAGAGGCTGGAACAGAAACCATTCCTAGTGGGTGATGCTGAATGTCACAGATCTCAAGGTGATCAGGGTCATTTCTCTATTCACTAATCTGCCCTCTCCAGAAGAGTAACATTAGCTGACACTCCTCTCTTTCAGCTGCATTATTTGGGATTTCAAAGGTCCTTCTTGGTTTTGAGCTTCCAGACCAGCCTGTCTTTAAGACCAAGACAAAGTCATCATGCTTTTCCTAGCCATCAAGTCACACTTCTTCAAGTCACACTCTCCCTCTCTACCTGATCCCTGCTGGACCAGCTGGACAGCTGGATTCAGGAGCCAGCAGGAAAAGCTTCTCTATCCTAGGAGCTGTAACTTTAGGCCTTTCTAGGAACTCCTGGGAACTAGTCTCCGTAGGTAGCACAGTGTGTGTTTCTACCGGGTGTGCAGGGCTATAGAGGACTCTCCTCCAGAGTCAACCCTGGGAAATTAGTAGTGGCTGTTCCAGTGTTTTGACAAGGATCTGTAAGCTGATACCCGAGTTCAGCTGTAGGTCTGAGAATAAGCCACATATCTGTCAATCCTGTAGCAGGGAGTAGAAGTAGAGAGAAACTCCTGAGTTAGATAAAGCAGGGCCTTATGTCTCCTTGAGATATGTTAAAGTGACTTTTCTTTCCATATGATTGGCCAACCTTTCTCTTCTTTGTCCTTCATCACATGGGACACTATGTGAATCCACAGAAGTATGACTTCCCACTGGACATGTGAAACATACCAGCTTTTAAAAACAACACTATAATCTTCCAGATCCTTTCCTAATGCACCAGGTTTCATAAACGAGACCACTGTTTGCGAAATTTCTTCTACCAAGGATCATTTTTTAAATCTGTCATTTCTCTTAAGCACCTGTGTTCTAGAACATTCTGAGCTGGTAATTAATAGTTACATTTTTATACAAGATAGCAAAACATAACTAGTGTTACTGTGACGAGTTAAAAGCAGAGAGAAATGACATCTTAATTAACCTTTGTGGACTGTTGAATCTGTAGTGTCTACTTTAGGGGCTGAAGAGAGAATGGAATGAACTCAGCCAAGTGCTGACTGTCAAAGGGATTAATGGGCGGCAATGTTTTGAAAATATTAGTGTTGATGCCATAAAGTAGCGCTCTGATGTGGTAACTTTGTAGAGATGTCAGAATGTTCTAGAAGAATAGGAATATTGTTGGTCCCTGAGCCTTATCGTGTTCAGAACTTTGGGAAAGCTTATTATTGCTCCTGCTATTATTCTTATATAATAAAAGTTCTATTATTTATATAACAACATAAGATTCAACTTTAAGCATGTAAGGATTTTATGATATCATTAGGATGACTTTGTTCAGATTTAGGTAATTTGCCCTCAGAACATGGGGTTTTTGCTTGGTTGGTTTGTTTTTTTTTTTTTTTAGAATTAGGTATCAAAATATGCATCTACTGATTCCAACACATGTTCCTTCTGCAGTGTCATACATTTTGGTCCTGGAATAAGGTCACCACACTGGAAGCAGCCCTTTTCTTTTATCTCACATCGAGGAAACTAAGAGCGCACCCCACATTTCATTTCCCTCTCTCTCCCTCTGTGTGTATATGTTGATCCATGCATGGGAGTGTGCAGCTGTGGGTGCTGAGACCCAGAGCATGCATGGGAGTGTGCAACTGTGGGTGCTGAGGTCCAGAGTAAGCCTTGGAGTCCTGTCTCTCTCTATTGTTCTCCACTTTGTTGCTTTGAGACTGGGTCTCTCACTGAACTGGGAACACACCATTTTGGCTGATCAGCAAACAGAGCCATCTGTCTCTCCAGCCCTCTGGCCTTGCTGGGTTTCAGGCATGCTCAGTCATGCCAAGCTTTTCATGTGGATGCCGGGGATTTAAGATCACATTCTCAATGCTTGCAAAGCACTGCAGAGCAGGCCCTCTGACCCACCGACCACCTCCATAACCTCCCACTGCCCCCTCTTTTTTCTTCTTAATAACAAGAGTTATTGGATACCCAAAACAATCTCAAGATGTGAGAAATGCTGACGATGCTGGACAGGTTACCAGACTCAATTCCAAGCTATGTTATTGAGCATAAGTATTAAAAAAAAAATTGTGTGGTTTGGCGCCAAAACAGACATGTACACTAACGACTTCTTTCCTTTTAATTTTGGGACAAATGGGCCTAGGGAATTACATAGGGCCCAAACAAACTCTGTAACACCTAGCCTAGAAATCTGGATTCATAACCTTGACTCAGTTCCTGTATTTGCTCAAGTTAATCACAAAGATTTCTTCATTTCATCCTTTTATCGTCAGATCCCACCATCAGATGATGCAATTGCCTGTTGCTGGGGAAAGGATCTTGCAGTTAGATCCACAGGGTTTCTTTGATACAGTTTCCAGTGTCTGCAGACAAGCAAGACCAAGGGCTAGAAGAGATTGAAGGACTAGAAGGAGTAGCCAGCACCTAAGTGTAATTACAGGAGCGCCTGTGACAGCCGTCCATACTAGTGAGGCCTAGAGAGGTCAGAAGAGGATGTTAGTTACTTAGTGTGTAAATGGCAGGCATTTGGAGATTCCATACCGAGGACTGAGCTGTAAGCACAGATGGCCCCTATCCTCAGGGAAGGCCGTGGTCTGGTGAGAAAATGGTTATGTATGATAGTTGCCTCTTCTGTAAAAAGGAACCACCAATGGCTGAGATCAAACAGAGGACTCTGTCATGGAATTATTAGAAGGAATAACTAATTAGCCTGGGCTCAGGATGGTGTAGACAAACACTAGAAGGTGCTGGCTTCAGGAGTGAATGGTTCTCATGTAATCCACATTCTTCATCACAATAGCACCTGGTTGTAGCCCCTATGTCCTAGCACCATGTTCTACATGGCACAAAGATGAACTTAACGTCTGTGGAATAAGTGAATTGAAACTGTATGAATGGATGGATGGATGAGTTCATGGGTAGATTCCTGGCCCATCCTCTGTCTATGCAGTATTTGTGGGTTGCTGAAAGATTAGGGATGGGGGCTCTGATTGACTCATGCGTCTTGGGCATGAGGACCAAAAGAGTGCCCTACAAATCTCCACATTCTATCCCTTACCATTCCCTCTCCCAAGTTCAACAAAACCCACAGAACCCTTTGGATATTGGCATGCCTTTACACCCGCACAGCCTGATATCTGTGTGGCACCAGCTCTTCAAAAGGACGGTGTCTGTACTGTTTAACTAACCCTGAGCACTGGCAGCCTTTTAATCTCAGGAGACACCCTGAAAATCAATTAAGCATTTTCTCCAGGGAGTGTGTAATTATGTCCTATCCGGATCTTGTAATGAGAGCCCCCTGCCACTGCATGGGGAGCTGTCCTGCACAGCTTCCTAGAACCATTTTCTGGGAGGAAACTAATCTGCTTAGGCCAGATTGGACTCAATTCCATGCAGCACCTACTGACTCTCTCTGAAGCCAATCCTACCATGACAACAGGCCAGTCCCTAGGAGGAACACAGGTTTTCTCTGTCTTGTTTTGCTCCTGGCCATAAAATACACTGTTTAGAGTTGTTCATGCTAACAGTGAAGGGAATAGGAGAACTCCGTTCTCTTCCCATAGTCTACCTCCTTGGTTCCCTCCAGTCCTGCTAGGGTTTAGAAGAAGAAGAAGAAGAAGAAGAAGAAGAAGAAGAAGAAGAAGAAGAAGAAGAAGAAGAAGAAGAAAACATCAAAGGCTTTTTGCCTATTCTCTGTTATCTTGAGGGGAGAGAGTGTAATAGTGGCAGAGTCCCTAAGAAACTTTGCCTAGTAATTAGAAGCAGGAAAGGATGTCTGCTTTGTATTAAGCTAAAGAGGAAGTGGCCTTGGCTCTCTGTCTGATGTTCCTAGGCTCCCAGGCTTCATTTCTCCATGGCCTTTTAGGTGAAGGGGTGGTGTCTCAATCTCTTGTGGACAATGTTCATAGGTGTCTAGTGTCCCTGCCATGTTGATAAGGAAGCTTACGTCTACTTATCTCCCATCTTTAGAAATTCAAATTCTTTTCTTCTCATGATGAGGAGAGAAGTCTTCCCAAAGTATCAAGAACCAGTGTTTACTAGTCCATGCCCCTCCCAAAATCATGTTCATGTAGGAGCTCAGAAAGGAGCCTTATTTGGAAGTCAGACTTTTGCAGAGCAGTTAGCTATGATGAGAGTATACTAGGATCCTGATAAAGATGCCAGGTGAGAACACACAGAGAAGCAGATCACACAGCAGCAGAGAAACAATGATAAAAGCTGATGCTGACAAGGGACCCTGGGCAGTTGCCAGTAAACACAGGAGCCAGGAAAGGCGCATGGGCCAGAATCTTCTTTACAGCCTCTAGGGAAATCTACCTTATGTGTTAGTCAGGCTTGACTCCTCCATGACAAATAATCTGAGGAAAAAGGCTTTGAGGAGAAAACTGTTTAGCTCACAGGTTTATAGGACTCAGCCCACAGTTAGCTGACAGCATTGTTTCTGAAAGATGGGGGTAAAGAACATGGTTGTGGAAGGATGTGACAGGAAACAAATGCTGACCCCGTGGCATCCAGGAAGCAGAGAGAAATAGACAGAAAGGGGACAAGGCAAGATTTCCTTTCCCAAAACCCTCCACACTCCACCTCCTAATAACCCACTCAGTGTGAACAGGTGATGGATTGACACATCCATGAGGTTATGCCTCCGTGATCCAGTCTCCTTCAGCTAGCAACAGAGTCTATGGCACACGATTCTTTAGGGAGCTACTTAGTAGGTAATGATATCATCCTGCTGTTTTCTTGTTGCTGGGTTTCTAGCCTTCAGATCTGAAAAAAAAAATTCCAATTGCTTGAAGCTACCTATTATACAATCAGCTACAGAGTCAAAAAAAAATGTTCTGTATCCAGTGCCTCTCCAGACTTCACTATGGACATGGGCAACATCACAGCTCTGGACTGAAGGGGAGGAAGGATGCTTGGGGAAGAGTTTGCCATCTTTCAGAACACTGATCCTTAGGACCCATGGAAAGAGGAGGAGGAATTCAGAATTCTTTCCACCAGCTTTATTATAGACAGGCTCTAATTGCAAACCTCTTCACTTTCTGTTTGTGAATAGATGGATATCACCAAAAATAAAAAGACCACTTTGTCTGAGTCACAAACACAGGTCTGTTTAGTTCCTTAGTAACCGCAGCTATGACGACCTTTTCGTCTACCATCTGATTCCCTTATCTCTAGTCCCTTCACAGTTCTTAAACTCTGCCACTCTTCTTGAGCAGCTGTCAACAGCTTCAGACAGTGATCCAAAGCAACATGCTCATTTCTGCTCATCACCCTTCCCAACAGCTGAAGTCTGGACCGCTAGATATCCTTGAGTGGAGCAAAGAATTTTTCATCTTGTAGCAGGGTGTGGTAGCGCAATCTTATGATCTCAGCAGTCAGAAGGTTGATACTGAGGCAGGAGGATTATGAGTTTGAAGCCACCCTGGGCTACATTAAAGAAGCATTTTATCTGCAACCGTAGAAACCAAGCATAACTGATTCTCCTGTCTTTCTCTCTTTGGAGTTACTTGGTGCCTGGTAGCTGGCCCTGAACTGCAGGCATGTTGTCTGCTCCTCAGGAAATAAAGATATTGCTGGTTTTCTGCAAAGAGATGAGCTTGACTTGGGCAAAGCTGAAAATGCCATGAGCAACCTGGGGACAACCCTGCCTGTCTGTGATGAGAAGACATTACTGATAGGTGTGTAGGAGGACCCTGATGCTTTGTCTTCATTGTCATCCTGACTGAATTTAGAATCACACAGGAGATCCTCTAGGCATATCTCTGAAGTGTTTCCAGAGAGTTTGAACTGAGGAAGGAGGACCCACCCAGTACATGGACAGCACTATCCTCACAGCATAGGGTCCTGGATCTAGTAAAAAAGCGAAAGTGAGTTGAGTGTCAGTGTTAATCTCTGTCTGTTTTCTGACTGTAGACAAAATGAAGCCAGTTGCTTTACACTCTGGTATCACACCTTCTGAGCCATGATGGAATGTATCCCTTCAACTCATGAACCAAAATGAATCCTTTCTCTTTTAAGTTGCTTTTGTTGGGTACAATTAGGAAAAGAAGACAAGTACCAGCTGTGCATCTAGGAGCAGGGAGACAGACTCTGCTTTGTATCTGTAACAGAGACATCACCAGAAACCGAGCTATAAACGCCACTGTGTGTCCTGAAGCATATGTGCACATAAAGGTCACAGAGTACCACAGTTAAACATGGGTGGCTGTTGTCAACCCAGAGGATGGAGTTGGCTAGTTTGGGTTGGTAAGCAGAAAGTGTTGCCTACCCTCTCACTTCACCTATTAATGCAAGGTAGTTATCTCAGGGATGTTGCAAGTTTGCATGTAGTCCCCAAGAGAACATGCTTACCTTAGTGTTTAGTCCCAAAAAATTGCCAGAACGGGCTCACTAAGTATTTCTTAAGAAACTAGTAGAATCTTGGCCACGTCCCAGCCATTTTGACCTACCTGGGCCTTCACAATTGGATTCCCTACCTATGCCCAAAGTTAGCTTTTAGGAAAAAAAGAGTTGATCTAAAGATAGAAAGTCAAAGAGTATTGGAGGAAGGTGAAGGGAAATGTCATTTTCTGGGCTTTCTTTGACAATGTCAAGGAACATGACAGGCTGCTCCCCAAGGTGAGAGCTGCCCCAGGCCAGAGCCGAAGGTGACCCTGAGGTTGACTTGTCTGCATCCTGATGTGGAGTTTAATGTAGGAAGTGCAAGAGAATAAAAAGAGAAGGCAGGACAGGGAGGGGCAAAGTCTTCTTTGTTGGAAAGATAATTAGATATAAAACCATTCTCTAGTGGGACTCTAAATTGGAACAGCTATAGCAATTATAGGCCAGGGTCTGGTGGGCCCTATGTATGTCTCTGAGCACACGGGCAGTATAGAGGTGATGATCAAATGGCTCCATGAGAGATTATGGATGCAGAGTCACACTGATGGTCTTGTGTGAGGAACCACTGAAGACTGAAAAGCCTGTTCTTGATGGCTAAGAGATCTACAGTAATAGCCTCTGCTCTCCTGTGGCCCCATTGATTGTGTATAAAGTGTGAAGTAATAATAATGTCATTCAATTAGTTCTCATCACTTTCCAGAGTATCGAGTACCACAGCAAGTGTGTGCCATAGTGCTTAGGAATTTTACACTGCATCTCCAGAGACATGGCCTGGAGCTCGTCCTGACCATTCTGCCCATACTTCTGCTCTCACAGCACATCTTGTCACAAAATCAAAGTCAGAAACATGAAGCTTGGCCTTGAGGTTTTAAAGGTGCCCTTTCCATGGGGTTAAAGGACCCTCGCCTGAAATTTCCTGTTCTTAGAGTGGAAATGCAGTATCAGTTAATTCTTGTAATGGAAAGTACTTGGGGAAGGAAGGCTATATTTTGACTCCCAGTTGGAGGATATAATCTATCATGGCAGGGGACCTCATAGCAGCAGGACTGTGAAGATGCTGATCACATTGTATCCACAGTCAGTAATCTGAGAGAGATAAATTGTGCTGCTCTATAAGCTTTATTCCCCCTGGGATTCCAGTCCATGGAATAGTGTCACCTACATTCAGAGTGGGTCTTCCCTCATTTAAACCTTTCTGGAGGTACCTTCACAGATGCACTCAAAAGTGTGTCTCCTAGGTGATTCTAAATGTTGCCAAATCGCCAACCAAGGTAAGCCATCACAAATAATGTCATTGACATAGCTCTTCGTGGCTCTGAAGACCTTGTGTCACCAGCTTCTTGGTTCGATAGTGTCCCCATTCACACGCTTTCTGCACTCAAGGATTCTGCCCCCACTGACTACTTGGCTTCTGTCCTGCATCTGCCCATTGCCTTGGTACTGCACGCTTTCTGCACTCAAGGATTCTGCCCCCACTGACTACTTGGCTTCTGTCCTGCATCTGCCCATTGCCTTGGTACTGCCCTGAGGACTGGTTAAGCTTTGTCCTGCACATACTTGTTAAATCGTATGTATTTGCTATTTGTATGCATCAGAATTTTGGTCATAGTGGTGTTTTGTGTTTTTGTTTTGCATTCATTTAACATTAGAGACCCAGTGTTTCCTACAACATCTTCTAACAGCTATTTCCTTAGCAAGAGATTAAAATACTCCCAGCCCTCCTCTTTCTACACTGAGTGGATCCCTGCACTTTTCCTGGACACTACTGTCACCATCCAAGTCCAAGAGTCTCCTCTGTATCAGATATTGCACCTGAATGTCTTCACATCTCCGTTCAGCACCTTTCTTCCCAAGTGATGACCAATAAACAAAGAGGCAAAGAAGCAGCTGAGGAAATGTGGCACTATATGGTATAAAGGGAAGGGGCATCGCATATGGAGGCAGCTGAACTTGTGTGCGCCCTGACTCTGCCATCTCTCAACAACATATATTAGTTGTCTATTGCTTCATCAGTTTTCACCAAGAACAGGACTTATCTAGCTATCATCTATCAGTTTCTCTGAATCAGTTTCTGGGTACAAATTAAGATGCCAGCTAGGTTGGAGTTCTTTTTCCAATCTCAGGACTGTTGGTAGAAGGATTGTCCTCCCAGCCATAGACCTTATGGCTTACTTTTTTTATTTTCATTGGCAGCAATAACCTCTTGCCACTTTTAAAAGGATCATCTAATTAGTTGGGGCCATGTATGATATTTTTTCTGAAAGTCAAGGCTTAAGCATTAGATAATTAAGGACCCTATTATCTGCAAAAACCCTTTACCTTTGACATATAACAGAGCCATGGCATATAATTATTACCAGATTTATAGGTCTTACACTTGAAGGAGAAGATCGATTTTTCAAGGCATGTACATGGGAGGCGACAAAGACATCCTGGGGGCCCTGTTGGAATTATGCCTCCTGTCCTGCAGAGCACCAAATAAACTATCTCTCTCTAAAATTAACTTTATTTTTTGGATAAAAGGACAATGCCAGTCATAAAGGATTGTTATAAAATATACACAAGATGTATTAGTCTATTTTCTGTTACTTTAAAAAAAAAATGTCCATGCTAGGTTAACCTTATGAAGAAAATACATTTATTTAGCTCATACTTTAAAGGCTAAAAGCTTAAGTCATGTAACCATGAAAATTTGGCCTCCTGTAATGGTCTAGCAAAGTATGGCTTCCTGGTAGGAATGTAATAGAAAAAATTCACACTGTAATTCAGGAATCCAGTGAGTGATTCAGGGACCAGGCTCAAGTTCTTATAAAAACTCAATCTCAAGAAATCTGAGGGAGTATCAGGAAAGCTACTCTAGTCGCTTCTAAGGGTGGCTCCTCAGTAACCTAAGGAGCCCCCTGAGTCTCACCTCTAAAAGATGTCACCACTATTCCCATTGTTCAAGGGATCAAGCTTCCAACACACAAACCATTGGAGGACATAGCCATATCCAAACCTATCCTGTAGCCTCTATGATTAGAAACAGAAAACAGTTCCAAGAAGCTGACATTATGGAGGGGAAAACCGTAGCTGGATTTCATTCATCACTGAAGCAATATTTTATATATAAAGTTACATCAAACATTTAATTAATGAATAGTAAAGCATTTCTTCTGGAAAGAGTACTGGTTAGGATCCTGTGAGTCTCTGGTCACAACATTTTTAACAATCGATGCATAATCTTGACCTGTGTGTGTTTCTGTTTAAAAGACTTCTTCTTTCACAGATACTGTTAATTTATTAGTGCTGAACTTGTGAATAACAACTCCAACCCATAACTCTAACTCAAACCCGAACAAAGCTTGTTTGACACAATTACTGTCTCCATGGTGACATCATAGTCTTTTGCACTTAATGCTTGTAGAAATTCAGCCATAGTACTGGAGAGATGGCTCAGTGGTTAAAAACACTGGTTGCTCTTCCAGAGGACCCAGCATCAATTCCTAGCATGGGGTGTTGGTGGCAGCAGCGGATGCCTTTAATCCCAGCACCTGGGAGGCAGAGGCAGGTGGATGTCTGTGAGTTCAAGGCCAGCCTGGTCTACACAATTCCTAGCATGTATGTGATGGCTCATAACTATCTGAAATTCCAGTTCCAATAGATCTGATATCCTCTTCTGGCTTCTGTGGGCACCGAGCATTAACATACATGTAGACAAAATGTTAATACATATAAAAGAAGAAATAAAAGAAATTTGGCTATATGTTTGGCTAGTGGAAAGAGGAGTCATTTTGAAGAAGACACACTACCTAGACACATAAAGAAAGCACAACACAGGCTAGAAAAGGAACAGGAAATAAGACACGGAGAAAACTGTCACCTAGTCCAGCCTCAGTGAAAAGATTCAGACCAGTCAGGTTTTACAAACATGTGAAAATGTGGGTAAAAGGAACGAGCTACTTTTTCCTGAAGTATTTTTCTGACATTATTTGTTTTTTGGGATTGGGTCTCATGTAACCCAGGCTAGTCTCACACTCATTGTGTAGCTGAGGGTCGTCTTGACCTCCTGATGCTCCTGAGTGTTTACAGCTGTGTTTGACTGTGCCCAGATATTTACTTGTGTTTCTCCCAACCCCCAGTGAACACAGAGGGAACTAAAGCCAATGTCAGAAGCAAGGACCTTTTATTCCTGTTAAAACTCTATGGAGAACAATCGTTCCCCTGGGTATGTTTTATAATTCTCTGTGCACACACGTAGAATGGGGAACCAAGTCAGCATAACTGAAAAAAAAAAATCAAAGACTACCTGTGCCAGACAGTGGGGCCTAAGATGACATGTGCTGGAAGGCCTTTTGAAGACAGGACTCAGCACCTCTGCCTCACTGCAGATCCATATTCCTGCCAAAGATAACTTGAACTACCCAGCCACAGACTTGTCAATATTACAGATCTTCTCTGCCCGGAGTCAGGAGACATGCTCGACATGTATTTAGCAGAATGCAGAAGCGGCTGTGGGCCAGTGCCTAGAGCTAACTCTGGGTGTGCCAAAAAAGATGCCTTTGCCTTTGTCCCCGGTCTGTGTTTAAAGTGGCAAATGCAGGCCACTGGTAGTGGCTTTGGAACTACTTATACTGTTTTTGAAGACCTCAGTCCTATGCATACTCTCATTTCTGATACATCTGTTTTGGGGGTTTTTCTTCTCACCTCTTTTTTTTCCTTTTCTCGTTGAGCTTCCCCTGAGTCTAGCTTTAAGCCTCCTCATAACTAGATAGATTGGAATCTATCTGTCTTCCTCCCCTGCTAACTACAGATCTTTAGTGGTACAAGCTGTGTGCTGGGATGCAGCAGCTGGAAAGCCAAAACTGGAGCTTGGGACTGGGTGTTGGGGACACAGTACTGCCATGGTTATCGGAGGAAGGTGAGTTCATTTGTTTCTTTTGTGCGCCCCTCTTCCCACACACACTTTTGCTACACCAAGGGAAAACAGAAAACAATGATCTGTTTGACAGTAGGGTTATCTTTGGGTACTAAGCCTGGCATCTGTGAAGAGCCCTCCTATATAATCAGTTGGCAAAACAGAGCAGAAGCCTGTGTTTTGTAGCTGATATGCCAGAGAAGCATCTCCTGTGAGGGGGTTGGGGATGTCTGTTTCCTCTGTTAAAAAAATTAAATAGCAAAGCTGATTCCATATTTAGGATCTATGCTTTAGTGCAGGTGTGGGTGTGTGGGCACCAACCAAATCCAGCTGGTAAGACTGTCTGTTCTCTGTGTGATGTATTGAATTTAATAATGGAGGTATATGAAATTCAGAGTGACTTAGGAGCTCTGCATAAAACTGATATGTGAAAGACTTGCTGAGAGATATCTCCCAATATTTCTTCAATTTTGAGACCAAAGAAGTGAGCACTTATAAAAAGCAAACTGATAAATTGAAAAAGCGATTAATCCAAGGATTTCTGTGCTTCATCTGAAGCATGTTTTAGGATAAGAACTGTGCATTTTTTATTTCCCTAGTCAGCAAATAAGATCTGTGAGTATTTAGTAAGTTCAGAGCATGAGGCTAAAAGGGGTCACCAAATGTCCTCACTTAGCAAAGCCCAGCTGAGCACCGACGGGTGCCAGCAGTATGCCTGAGCTGTCCTATGAAGACTGATGTATGAGAGTGTCAGGCCCAAAAAAGCTCGATTTGTCAGGGGCCACCATACAAATAAGACAACAAAATTATGCTGCCATTTTAGAAATAATCGGGACATCCACATAGTTTGCAGATATGTCAGGACGGTAAAACATGAAGCCACAAGCCCAGGAAAGTAACTGTTGAAGACAGTCACAGAGAAATGCTATTGACAACTGAAATATACAGACTGTAATGGCTGCAGAAATTATTTAAAGAGATCATTATGAGTTGGGAACGATCCAAGAGACTTCCTTTTGGAAATGGGTTGGGAGCCAAATCTTGAAGGGTGAATTACTTTTGTTTCTTACTTCCTATAAAAATGTTTTTGTGTTAAGTGGAGGTGAATGGACTGAGGTTGTGAGAACATGGAGAAAGGTTTGTCTGATACCAAAATCCAGTGTTTTTGCTAAATGTATTTTTCTGGCCTATGTTGTTTGGGGCCCTCTGTGTGCTGAGTTCTCTGACACACAGTAGGTATACAAAGAAGAGTCAGACACAATCTCAGTCCCTAATCAGAGGACAGCCCGCAGTCTCTTCCCCAGGGAGAAGACAGATAGAGCCGATACAATGATATGAGTTTTTTAGGAGGGGATGGTTATAGTTTAGGGAGAACTAAGAGAGGAAATTGCTAACCCGAAGGGTGGGGAAGGGAAGGAGGTCTTGGTGATGGGAAGGGAACTACAAAGTAAAGCAAGAGCTGAGAGTACTGGCACTGAAGGGGGGGGAGGGCATTGGGATGGATCTACAAGCCCAGGACAGCAGCCAGGCAGGCTTCCTGTTCAGAGAGAACTGGTTGTTAGGTAGCAGGAAGTCAGCCTGGGAGGTCAGCCTGGGAGAACAGAGAGAGCTGATGTCAGAGAGGTAATAGGCCCCTGGGGATGGGACGGAATATTCAGGAAGACTTCTGGGGGAAAGGGTAAAATTACTAAAAGGATATGTAACTTCTGGTGGCATAGATTCATTGATTTATAGTGTTCATTAAAAATAAAGTTTCTTCCATTAGAGTATCACCCAAAGCTTCCCATTCATTGAAGTCTGGGAATAGCTTGTTTACTGGGATGTTTAATGGTTAAGACAAGGGGCCACAAATTCTTTGGTCCATTTAAAGAGGCTGACAGACCAAAACAAAGCTCACAGTCCATTGATGAACTCTTGCTTTGGAATCCTGTTACCAAGCTCTAAGCCTAGGGTGTTTAAACCTGCATATTGTCATTTATCAGCTACACAACATGTGGCAAGTCACCCATCCTATGATCTACTAGAACATGGGAAGAAGATGATGCTTGAGTAACAAATTTCAGCGACATGAATCTTGTGTTGTCCTGTTGCTGGGTGTGTCATTTTGAGCAATGTATTTATTATGGCTATAGTTCCATATGAGAGGTATACTTATATCTGCATGCATAATAGCAGGACTGGGGGTTGATTACAGAAGTTTCAGGCCATGTTCACTTATTGCTCTGTTCCATAGTGAAGCAGCATGCATGTGGGGAGCATATGGTGCTTCATAACTGCTCACTCACGGTGGGCAGGAAACAGAGAAAGTAAAACTGGAGCAAGAGGTTAGGGATAAGATATAGCCTTCAAAGCCTTGCCACTAGTGACCACCCACTTCTAATGGGATCACGACTTCCAAAGTTCCTATCATTTCCCAAATCCACACCTTCTCAAAAATCCCTCAACTGGTAATCAGGCATTAATATATGAGACTTTTGGGAGATCTCTCTCTTCTCTCTTCTTTCTTTTTTGGTGTGTTGTGCTATGATGTGTTGTACACATATTTGTTAGTGTAGGTTTGTTTATGCGTGTGCACCGCTGTGTATGCATGCCTGCATGATGACAAACAAAGACAATAAGTTTCTTTCCTCTTGATTTGGTTGTGTTGGCTGGTCTGTCATCATGGCCTTGCTCTCCACTGATGCCAGCAATGAACCTGCAGACATGTCTGTCAGACTACTTCAGGTCCTCATGATGCATCGCAAGCATTTTACCAATGGAACTATCTCTCTAATCTTGAGTAGACTCTTTATATCCAAACCACAATGACTTCTACTGCTGCATGCAATGGTAAGCGCTTGACAAATGCTGGTTAAAGCCAACTAGCTAACATCAGGTAAAGCCAATATATGAACTTTCAAGACTCATGGAAAGAGTCTATAGTTCTTTAATTGAAAATGGTCCCTCTAGACTCATATGTTTGAATACTTGGTTCCCACTTGGTGAAACTGTTTGGGAAGGATTCAGAGGTGTGGCCTTGCTCGAGAAGGTGTGTCACTGGGGGGTGGACATTGAGGTTTCTTAACACTGGAACCATTCTTAATATGCCTTCTCTATCTGCTGCTGCATGTGGGCACTCTCAGCTGTTTATACAGCCATGCTTTTGCTCTAGCATCACAGACTCTCTGAAGCCATAATCCCAACTAAATTCTTACTTTTATGTTACCTTGATCATGTTGTTTTTAATCACAGAAAGAAAAAAATAACTAATAGTTGGTATCAGGGAGTAGTCTATTGTTATCACAGGCCTGACCATACTGGCTGTTGTTGTTTTAAGAAATATGGAAGATCTCTGAATGCTATCTTATCAGCAGAGCTTAACGGTCCATCCTACTAGGCACTTAGAAGACAGTAGTCTTGAGAGCTATAACTATAGAGGTCCAGCTCACAAAGCTTCAGGAGAAGAAATGGCTTTAACAGCAATTGGACTGGAGGTGTTTCAGAGATATTTTGGCAAAGAATCTGGCTACCTTTTGCCTCTGTCCTAAGAATCTTCCTAAGGCTAAATTAAAAGGTAGTGGACTCATTTCTTTGGAAACCATGAAAGAATGCATTTAAAAAACCTGGCACCATGCCTAGCATGGAATGAGTATTCAACAAATTAGTTATATTCAGCATTTTCATCACCAGCCTTCAAATTTCTCTGGCTGTTTAACAGAGATAATTTAGCAAAATCAGAGTTAGTTGAACCCCTACTGTGTGTGCATAGTTACCATAGAGATCCAGTGAGGTGTGTGTTTCTCCCTCTGCTCTTGCACAGTGGAAAATGTAATTAGACAGATGTCAAGTGGATAATATAATTAGAGAAATGTCAATTATAATGGCAGCAACCAAATACAGCTAGAAGTTCTTTCCGGAAGAGGTGTGCAGGGGACCAAAGAGATGGGTGTGCCTTGAGCATTTAGAAAAACAGAGTGAAGAATTTGTGACAAACCTACACCCATATTATCTTCTAGATAACATGCAAAACTATTCTTACCAAACCTTTACATCATGGTACTAGTAGCCACCACTCTCAGCCCATAGAGGAGACAGAGTCATCTGCCTAGAATCCCAAGGTTTGAGAAAGCACCCAAATCTATTGCTGCCTCATCCAGGATCCGTGCTCCTAGTCCCCCATGAGGGGTCTACCTGTGAACACAGGTGCAGCTGATGTACGGGGCAGAGTGAGAGAGTGTTCTGAATGAGTGAAGGTCGGTTATATTCAGCAGCCAAGTTTCCCTGTGTGTTTAGTGATGAGTGTGCATAAACATCTTACTGTGCAGTTATATAATGTGTGTGCAACATGCTCATAATGCAATCAGGGCTTCGACTGCATAACACGAAGGTGCTTTTACTCTTCTCTATTGTCTCCAAAGATTTCACACTGAATTCTGCTTCCTCCCCAGGTATATAAATGCTCTTTTAAGCTCACATCTGAATGATGCCTTGGATCTGTGATTGCCTGACAACTTCTGTTGTTTAGAACTGTTCCATCTATCTAGTTTAAAGCACCAATCTCCAAGTTAATTTGAAACCTCCTTTGTGGATGTTAATTAGGTTCAGGATCCCAGGGACTGGAAGGAAGATGTGAACCATCAAGTATTGTCAACTGCTTGGTTTCTTTTTTCCCCAGTCCCTGCCATCTTTAGAATACCGGCACCAAGAGTGCATGCTCAGCATGCTGCTTTCCTTTGCCCCGCCCACATTGCCTCCCTCCTAAGCTGAATCTCCTTTGGCATTTTGTGTTATGACAGAAGATAAGAAGAAATGTATGGGAGTTATTATTCACTCTGGCTTCACTCTCTCATGTCATGTTGGTTATTTGGCTTGGTATGGAGACTCACGGCCCTCAGTCACTTCGGACCCTCTCAGAATGTAGCCACTTCACTTTTCTTGGGTCAGGTCCATTCCTTCAGCCCTACTATGAAGAAACATCACCTCCTTTGTTTCAGCCTTTGTTCTAGTGGCTTCCTGAGCAGCTCATGGCTTCCCCTAGCCTTTATGTTCTATTCTGAGGAGCTCTAGGGACCGTGTTCTTCTTTATGTCCTCTGAGATGCATAGGTGAATAAGGCGGCAAAGAATCTCTATCCCTTCCTTTTAGGAATTTACACAACTGACCATCCTTAGCCAGCTGGCTTGACCTCTCCAGAAGGCTTCCTAGCTGGCAGGAAGCCACAGGCATGATCCTCCATGTTATCACATGCCCCAGGCTCTTTGGACCACACTAATCTTTAAGAACTATCTATTCTGATCATTCTGATGATGCTAGGACAAGAATCATGTGAAGTCCAGCTCTAAGAGAATTTCAGTGTTACCATCTTAGAGGAACCAACTGATGCCTTGTCCCTTAGGCTGGCAGGCATGAGAAGGGATGTTACCTCCTCTCCCTTGTGAAGGAGAAGGAGCTAGGAAGCACAGCCTAGTTAACAAAGTGCTTGTCTTGTAGGCATGGGATCTTGAATTCCATCCTGGATCCTACATTGGAAAAGCCAGACACTGGCACACATTGGGAATCCCAGCCCTGGGAGGTTGAGACAAAAAGAACTCCGGGACTTACATTTATTGGTCAGCCAGCACAGGCCACTGAGGGGCCATGTCTTAATAATACAACAACAACAACAATAATAAAGGTCACAATACCAGGTAGACAATGGCTAGGAAAGGACAACAAAAATGATCACTTGCCATTCCCACACATGCGTACACACAGAGAAGAAGATGTTAGCTAATTAGCTAATTCTCTCTACTGGCCAAGAAGTCAAACAAGCCCCTTTGCTTTTCTCCTTTGTTTCACAGAATGAAAAGGAAAGTTACCCGAGCAATGGACGACCAAGGGTGGTTGAGGTGCCTTTTGCTGTGTTCTGAGAGGTGTGTGTCCTCAAATATTGGCTACTATCTTTAGGTCTGGAAGAGCCTAAGGAGTCTTTGACTCAGCTTTGAGTGCCAATTGTTTACACTGGACAGCACCAATGCTCCATCCAGGACCCTATTAAATATGCAGTGCATTCGCATAGAAGCAGAATGGCTGGTGTTGTTCTCAAAACGGTAACTAATTGGAAAAACAATGTAACAGACCTCCTATTAGGTCTGCTCTTTCCAAGGCCGCTCATTTATTTGTAAGATAAACAGAGTGCTAAGACTGTAGTCCTCTCTGCCCCATGCCCTGGTCCACCTAGGAGTCTGGAGAGCAGTGTCTAGACACACTCATTCCCCATGTTTGTTGAAGGCTCTTCCATGCCAAATACGACATAGTCAGAGTGTCTCTTCAGAACTCCGCATCAAGCCCTGTGTCAACTGGCTTTCAATATAGAGACAAAGAAAGAGATGGCTGTTGTGAACATAGCTCCGAGTTTCCATTCCCCCGGGGGCTTATTTCTGGTGTCATGGGGACAGAGGTGTGAACCAGGATTTAGTGTGCTTAACTTGGGTGAGTGGTACAGTGGGCTGATCTCTGAGCTCAGAGCAAGAAAAGTCACTGGCTCAAAGAAAAGTCTGTCTTCACACCTAAGCTGCTTCATGCCTGGTGGAAATGCACTATCATCCATCACCCTTCATCAGGGTCAACAGGACAGATGCATGGAGGAAACTGAGGAACTGTGAAAGTGATTGTTTATCTGGAAGAGGTGAGGCCTGCTTAAAGGCAGGCCAGCCTAAATTCTTCTCTATTCCTAAGCGAGGAAGGGGGCTTCTTTTCCCCCAAAGGGCCACATTAACAAAGTGCAGAGAGATTTCCAAATTAGCCAAAAATTGTTAGAACCAAACTCTCAAATCAGATGTCTTGGTGTGTTTCTTTTGGGATCCAGATTATTGAATCTAGCACTGAACCTTGAACACAGGGTAAAGACACGAGTTTATATTGAAAAATTATCTGCCTTTGTGCATGGTGAACAAATAAGTCTCTCTGTGTTTTCAGAGTGGAAGTCACAACTTTGCCTTGATAGTGACCATGTCAATCTCTATAAAACTGAATTTCTCACAGATTTCACATTAGGATACTGATGCTCATTGTAGAGATCCAGTAGCCTTAAGGATACCTTGTGGGTGGCTAGCTCCTTTTACAGTATGAATAGGTTTCTAAAGACTTAACATCCACACATATTCTTAATAGTCTCAGCAGAGTGGACTAGTAGAGAATGAATGTGTTTTAAATCTCAGAGGCCTGTTTTCTGATTCTATTTCTGACTCTTGTGAGGTATATTTTGGTTCTTCTGTAATATGTGGCAGGGTGTTCTAAGACTGCTTTCTGCCTTCAGTTAGGGGACACACAGAAAGATGTGTTATCAATAGTGCATTCCTTTATTCATTCATTCAAAATAAGTCCTTTGAGTAACTTATTTTATAATTTTTAAATATATATTTTTATTTTATGTAAATTGATGTTTTACCTGCATGTATAACTGTGTAAGGGTGTCAGATCTTGGAATTACAGACAATTGTTAGCTGTCATGTGGGTGCTGGGAATCAAACTCAGGTCCTCTAGAAGAACAGTTAATGCTCTTAACTGCTGAACCATCTCTCCAGCTCATATGCCAAGCTGTGCAGCATGTTGAGGATGTTTCGTGAAGGAACTCTTCCCAGAAGTGACTGTGAGCTCAGTTTACAACTAAAGCCCCACTTGAACAGTCCAGGCCTCTATGCAGTTCTTAAAGTAAACAAGCATCTGGGAAACCAACAGTTGTATTGAGGTGATTGTGGTGGGGGTGCTAGGCAGGATGCTTTGAGCTTATCTAGGTAGGGCATTCTGAAAAGGTCTCTCTGAAGTGGTGATATTTAAAGCAACTCTGAATAAGGTAAGAAGATGTTTATTACACAAAGAGCTGGAAATAATAAGGCATTCTATGGGAAGTAACCAGTGCATGCAATATCCTCAGAGGGGCTATGGACTTCATTGTATTCTAGTACATTTGAGGCCAACAGACAGGTTCTTGGAAGCCATGTATATTTATTCCTAAAGCAATATTACAAAGCATTACACACTACTCTTCCAGCCTGGAGAGGGTTGCTGGCAAGCCCAGCCAACATTTGGATTACAAGTGCATAACCTTAATCTCTGCCCTTACCATCACTGGGCATTCTGCCTGCATGTTTGTCTTCAACAACATCTTTTCCATTAGGACACTTCGTATTGGATTAGGGGCTCACCCATTTCCAGTGTGACATCATCCTCACTAATCATTCTCAAGTATTGGGAGTTAAGGTTTAGTGGGACACATTCATCCTGGGACAGCATGGTAAGGAGTCTGAACTTTGTTCTGTGCAAGAAAGAATGGCAAGACATGATTGAATAGCTGTTGATTTAATACATAAGCGTGGGGGGAGGGAGTGAAGGAAAGATCCAGTACTGCTCAGGTCTTTTTCTCTAATTATGAAGGTATGGTGGTGCCATTTACCTTATTGAACAAATCTGGGGAGAAATTGTTGCCCATACTGCACACACTCAGTGCTTTTTTTGTGGCAGGATGTCTGAATACCTCAATTTCATTCCCAGCATGGCCATAGATTTCCTGTGTGCTCAGCAAACAGGTCCCTTCCTCTGTTAAAGGAGTTAGCTCTTCTACATTTTTAAAGGCACTAATGCATTATAACTCTCAGTAATAAACATAAAAGCTATATGTAGTGAATGTGTCCCCTCTCCAGCAATCAGAGAGGCCTACAGGATTTTCCAACTGTGCTATATTCTCTGGTGAATGGCTTTCATTTATTTTTTATTTTTAAAATTTACTTATTTTTATTCTATATGTGTAAGTGCTTTGCCTGCATGCATGTATGTGCACCATGTGCATGCCTGGTACCCAAAGAGGTTGGAAGAGAGCATCAAATCCCCTGGAACTGGAGTTGCAGATGGTTATGAGTGCGTGCTGGAAAGTGAGCTCAAGTTCTCTGTAACAGCACTAATGTTCTTAACCACTGAGCTACTCCACCAGCCCCGGGAATTTAATTTCTTGGCTTGGTCTCCTTGCTCTCACTTTAACTAAGCAAGATGCAAACAATAAAAGAAACCTCGCCAAGATAATCTCTCCTGCCCTAATTTGTTTCATCCCAACAGACATCACAGGGAGAGCCAAGGGGCCCAGGCCCTGCTACTCTGGTCTTCAGAATTTTTCTTTGTAGGTAAGGGGGCAACCTGAATGATCTCTAACCATGCCCCCCCACACACACAGATGCACATGCACACACACATGCACACAAACATACACACTTTCTTATTGCATGAATCTTAGTTGGTATTTAATAAAAATCTGGAGCCAGATATTGGGGAAAGGCTGGAATATCAGAGAGAGGAAACAGACCACAGTCAGTTCTCACTCAGCCAACTTCTCAGATGGAACAGGGTAAATGCTATCTTTAAAAGTCCTCCTCCACCTGGCTGGTAGGCTCCGACAGAATGCCTGAATGTCTGCCTACATCTGCCTTAAATATCCCCCACCCCAGTTGTTTTACTTCTGGGTTCAACTCTGCATCATAATCCTAGAGCTAGGATTGAAGGTGTGAGCTACTACTGTTTTGTTGTTAGGCCTTGAACTCACAGAAATACATAATATCTCTGTCTCTTGAGTGATGGGATTAAAGGCATGAGTCAACCACTCTCTGACCCTCCTGGCTTGACTGTGGGTAATTCTGTTCTCTGATATTACAGTCTGATTTTATTAAATGTAATATATATCACTACACTTTCTCATGAGGCTTAGTACCTGGGGAGTCTTTCTGGTTCAAGGGCAACTCTGTTCTGCTTCTGCTCTCTTCTCTGTGACTTAGCCTGCTCTGCTCTCTTGGTCAAGTCTTTATTCACCCATTGTGCTGGTTATTTCTAATTTATTCCTATCATCCCTGGGGTTGCTCAATGTTCACAATCTCACATATGAGGTGCTTGGCTAAGCATTTATAAATTCAGTTACCTTCTATAGCTAACACATTCTGCTTTCTCAGATGTGAAGACCAGTTAGGAATCTGTTTAGCACAAAAGAATGGAGATGATGAAGACCTAACATGTGGAAATGATAAATAAAAAGAAAAAAGGGCAGATTTTGGACATGTTTGAGAAAAAGAAAAAGCTTTTAGGCTAAAGGACTTGGGGTTGGATTGGATATAAAGTGAACACAAGATGAATTGACTAAATGTTAGATTATCAATTCTACCTCCTGTGTCTGTATAAGATTGTGCTGCCAAATGAGAAAGTAATGGTTCTATGGGAAAGACTTGTAGATCTTGAGATACCCTCGATGACCAGGACACATTCAAATGGAAATGCTCAGAAGGCAACTGGAAAATGACTGAAGATGTAGATTTGAGTCTACTCAATAGAGATTCTGGGTAAAACTGGAGGGAATGAAATGGATTGAAAAGTCAACACCAAAGGACCAAAGGTGGCCCCTTAGGGTCTGTGATATTAATAATAAATGAGGCATGATGGACAAAGAGTTACCAATGAAAGATATGGATGCAAAACGATAAAAGACTATTCTCTAGTCTCCTTTGATGGCCTCAGAGTGGAGGTCAGACTGCAGAGGGAAAGGAGGGAAAGGCAGTGAGGCATAGCAAGAGTCGGAAGTCGACTGGGAATTGGAGATGGGAGAATGTAGGATCTAAAACAGCCCAGGAGGTGGGAACAGCCGTGTGCTTCAGCTGCGTTTGTAGTCAGATGGAACTTGCGTGGAATTTCAGTTTGCATATGACTATGTGGCTTGGAATAAATAATTTAACCTTGGAATCTGTTTCTTCAATGAGATTAATATAATAAAAACTCGATTTAGGGCTTTTATAGTAGATGCTCAATAAATGGAACAGAAAGGTACAGGTCATCCTTTCTAAAAGACAGGTAGAACCAAAATGATTGAGACAGAGAGGAAATGTTCAGACATAATCTCTAATAACAACATGACACCCACAGTGAGCTTTGCTCTAGGAGGTCCTCAATGGCCCCATATTATCGGCAGAATAAAATGCAAGCTCCATATCCTGGTGGACAAGGTCTTCAGTGACCAGGACCAGGCACCTAGCCAATCTCATAGCTCTTTACTCTGTCTCATGCTTTCTGCTTCCACAATACATCATATCTTCTGTTTCTCAGACCATAATCCTACTGTGCCTTGCCTTTCTATGTACTGCTCCTTTATCTAATGTGTTGTGAATGCCTTCACTCTTTTCTTGCCCAAATACGCCTATACACCCTATAAAACTTATTGACAAGTCACCTCTGGAAATTACACACACACACACACACACACACACACACACACACACACAAGAGAAAGAGGGAGAGAGAGAGAGAGAGAGAGAGAGAGAGAGAGAGAGAGAGAGAGAGAGAGGATGTGATGCATATTGTATTTTAAATTTCCTTAATACCTTAGTGTTGTCCTTTCAGGCATTATTTTGCAATGCTCTTGTTTATGTGTCATCATTCTAATCAGACATTGACATTGACTGCCATTCAGCCTCCATGCTTGACCCAATACCCGACACTCTAAATGAATGTTTAGAGGACAGACAGTTGTACCATGTAGAATACGTATCTGTAGGTAGCTTCCCTTTCTCCCTACTCTCCTAACCTTTTTTTCTTCATAATTAAGCCAAAGCACTTGAGAAAATACGACTATACTGGCCCCAAGAGCCAGTTTGGAGATTAAGAGGACCGGAGAACACCTCTGAACATAGGATCATACACCGCCTGTTCTTCAGTCTGTGTGAATAACATGTCTGAATCTTAGGGTCCCTTAAGTTCTTATCAATAGTGTCAACAAATGAGGTGCTATCAGTAGCTAGCATTTCCAAGGAGAGATTAGACAAGGGCAGGAACTAAGAGTAATACTAGAAGAGAATCTACACGGGGTGGTTACTATATGCCTAGCGACTGTTTAAATTTCAAAGTAATCAAAGACTAAGGCGTCTCTCCTTCATTCTGAGGGTGAAAAAAAAAGTGAGATATAGATGTTGGGTAGTTTTCCTAAGAAATATGTTTGACAAGTGTCATGCATAATATTCAAATGTTTAGATAACACAAATTGCTGAGCTTGGGATGGGGTTTCATGGCCAATTAGCCTTCCTTCATGTAGGACCATATCACAACTGGAGAAGGATACAGGAATGAGAAGGAAAGAATTGTCTGTTCTGAGCATGTGCTGTGTGCTAAGAACTGCCTTAAGGCTTTTACAAATATTCCCTAATTTGTCAGACTAGCAAGGCAAGATAGATTCTCTTGTTTGACATATGAAGAGACTAAGGTTCAGATAGCCTAGCTGAACTCTCTGAGATGCCTAGGAAGTAACAGAGCCAGTAATGGGATGCATTGGCACTGCCCCACAATCAGGCCAGCTGGCAACCAGGGCTGATGCTTAGGAGCAAGTCAGGGAATATCCTACCCAACTCCAGGAAATACTGTTCTAAATATAAGGCCCATAGATGACGGTTATATTGGCCAAGTCAGGCTTGTAATGAAGTTTCTTATTTACACAAACATAAGGCACAGTCTATGATGTGTTGCCTAATTGTGTCATCTATTCCAATATCAGCCACCAAACACAGGAGAGAGGAAAGACATACTTAGACTCTTAACTGCTTCAACCATGATTGTGTTTTCAATGATGGTCTGTTGACCAGTGCCGGTTACATGGCCAGACTGATTACAAGCAGCATCAGAATGTGATGGAGAACTTGGATGCTGAGAGAGGTGCTGTCTCTGCTGTCATGGTACTTGCCTCAAGAGCCATCTGTATGCATGCACTGCCACTGCATTTTCAAAAAGATGTTGACAGTATGACTCTTCAGGTCTCCTGATATGCTTCTAGACTTTCCTTCCCCAGGCTCCTTAGAGCACCCTTCTATTTTTTTTTTTTTTTAAATAAAAGTGAACCTATGTAGAGAAAAGACTCAGGAAGCTCTCAAAGGACAAACAGGAAGATGCCTGTTGAGCCCTGTGCCCTCAGGCTCAGAGCACTGAGAAGCTCAACAATGTCTCTTTGCCTTCCCCTGAGTAAAAAATATATTGTGCTAGCCCTGTCCTCATCTCCCAGATGTGGGAATAAAGGGGTCTAGAGATAGAGGAAGGGAGCACTGGATAGGTTGACATAGGGGTGGAGGACTCGGTAGGGTGGCTCTCATTCCACATCTAGTCCAGATCCAGACTGCAACAAAGAGCATTCCTCTTTTTATTAAGGTATAGTGAATGCCTCTTTCCAAATAATTTACAGCACACAACCCAGCCTGCTGTGCGGCATTACAATTTGTCATTAAAACTCCATTCCTCTTGCCAGAGTAAATGAGCCATTTACAGCCAGGGTGCCAAGATGGACTGTTGTTATTTTTTCTGCCCTGGTACTATGAGTGTTCATGGCTCTACTCAGACAAGCCCCTGGGGATTTCTAGACTTCTCCTGTCATTCAGGTCAATTATCCAGGCTTGAGGGTTGTTTCCTGGATACAGGGTTTTTTTTTTCCCCCTAGGAGAGGCCGCAGAAAAGCTGAGCAGGGCTCCCCCCTTCCATGTGAAAGGGACTTCTGAAAATCATTGTTGGTACTTGAATCCCACCCACTCTCTCCCTCTCTTCTTCTCTCCCTTTCTCTCTTGGTATGAGCTCACATATGCTCATACATGTGTATAAACAGGACAAAAACAAATATGTATCTCTGCCTTCCCAGCCTGAAGCATCCTTGCACCTCTGACAGGTGCAGCAGCATGTGACTGAGTAGATGAATTTCAGATGTATTGAGTATCATTAAAGAGGGTATTAAGTGACCTCTAGAACATGCTCCCAATAAGAATCAAGAAAATACTTTAGAGTTTGAAGCTCTTTCCAAGAACTTTCAAGTCTCAGAGTTTAAGGTCACAATGTTGGTCTGGGGTTTTGTGTCCAAGGAGGATGTAGAGCTTCAATAGAGTAAATAGGTAAATAGACTAAAATGTTTAAGAGGAAGAGAATGAGGTGGTTCCTTGAACAACAGACAGGGTGTTGGTGATCTGAGATAGGGCCTGACATCTGTGGGTGAGAACTCATTTATCTCTAATTCCACCCTCCTCTATGCATAACATGCTGGCAGGAAGATGTTTGCTAACTCTCTTGAATTGACCTTTGTGCTAAAAATTGGATTTCACCAACAAAAAGTTTATAGTTGAGTTTCACTATGTGCCCTTATATCTTTTACTCTTCAAGACTGACTTATATTTAAGGACACTTACCCAAACTCATTTTTTTTTAAAAAGACATCTGTATCTGTAGCAACCTCTGGTCTTCTAACTATATTCAATTTCCTTGAGTATATAGCCACTGTCCTATAAACTTCTTATACTAGAAGCATATCTGACTTACCTTCATCTCTACTATAGTGTCTGGCATGAAATGCTCAATAAATGCATCAAAGTAGTAAGTGCTCTATTTAGTAAGTCACAGAAAAGGAAGATTTTTAGACTGTACAATAAAGGTATGATAATACTCACATAGGAATGCTGAAATGATTAAGTGAGAAAATAGATACACAACTCTTAGCACAATCACCCGGATTTTGTCTCTCCTGTCATGGTACTCTCTAGGGCAGGTTTTCAGGGCATTCTTTATTTGTGTTTTGTGTATTAGAGTCCAGACAGGAGTGATCAGGCTCCAGGCTACAATGCTTTTTTCAAGAAAGTATATACAAGGTTATCTTGGTCCACCCCATATGTTTATACTCTTCCTCTGCTCAGGCTTTGAGTGAGGCTTAAGAAGGGTATGTTCTAAGATGCATTGAGTATGTAGGAAAATATGCCTCTGCAAGATCTGGCTTAGGGTACCAGAATTTCATATTGATATTTAGACCCAGAGACCCAGCCAGTGATGAGACCCACTTCATACATACAGCAGCATCATGCTTTCACCCCATACTAGTATAACAGAGACTAATTAACTTAGTGATGACCTTGGCAAATGCCCAGGCATCCTACCTTCAGATATCCTTTGTCTCCTTTGCTACTTTTTAAGTGGTAGGGAAGGGAAACTTTTATAAATCATGAACACCCAGTGGTCAAACTTCAAAGCACAGGCATGAAGGGTGACTGAGAAACATCTTAACTGCCTGAAGTTGATTAGTACAAGAAAGATATTTTAGATCTTCTACACCATCTTATCCAGCTTTTTACAGTTTTATTGCTTCTAACAAACATCTTCTGAGTCTTTAAATCACCAATATGCATCAAATAGACATTAAAATATTTGAAATGTGACTAGTCTGTGGGAATGTATGGGACGGAGGATGCCTTCATTAGAGAAATGGGACTCTCTGAAAAGACAATATGGGGGGGAGGGGGAGGCGTACTTCTAGACATGAAAGGGAAGGATGTGGACTTTAAAAAAGACCTGAATAATAAAACTGTGGCAGAAATAGAGGGAAAGACTTTCCAAGACTGAGCAAACAGTAGAGAGCCTGTATTGACAGGCTGAACGTACATTATTTTGCAGACAGAAAAACAAACACAGAAGTGTTTGAGCAAGAGAATAGCATGACAGATATGTGTTTTGGAAAAGTTAGTCTAGCAGCAATATGGGGGATGGAGAAGCAGCAGATGGGGAGACTCCTAGAAAAAAAAGCCACTAACTAAAGAGCTGTCACAGCAATGGATGGGGGGGGGCAGATTGTGTCCTTTGAAAGGAAGGGGGCATGGCTAAGAAGACGCCTATGGTAAGAAGTAGATCTGGAGACTGAGGGGCAGTCAAAAGGAAAAATGGGAAGGAAAGGTTAAACATGGCTGTCTGATTTTCATCCAGTTCTACAAGCTAGATGGAAACATGGGAATAAGAGGGAGATTCCAAAGGTGTTAAACATATGGGGATGAATGGTGAATTCCATTTTGGTCATTTTGCATTTTAGATAATAATGTCAATTGAAATCATAAACCTGGGGTACAACATGAGATCAAAGCAAGAGACACAGCTTGAATGGCCACTAGCACAGAGGTGATACAGGAGATAGAGGAGTGGCTGAGACTGCCAAAAGGATGAGATCAGGATGAGAGGCCAAAGGCCAAGTCTGAGCTCTTCTTCCTCCACGTAGTACCCGTCAGACCTGAGAGAAGCCCTCAGAATATCAGGACAGTAATGCCACCAAGTGTGGAACTGTGGTGGACAAGCCCCTTCCAAGCAAGGGACCAGTTTCCTCATCAGTCCACAATTGGGACAGAATTATCCACATTTATGAACCTATATTTCAGATAGCATATAACAAGCTGGCATGTGTTAGATGGAAAAGGCATTCTAATATGAACTACGCAAAGAAAATCAGCACAGGGGAAGACACTATTGATATTGATATTGGTCCCAAATAAACCTGAACAGCCAGCCCATCACCACCATGCTAGTATTCTCCTGCTACTGCTCACATAAAACAAGAAGAAAAGCAATACAAATTGAGAGCCACAGAACACTGGACCTCAAAGGACCATGTGTTAGTCATGTTGCCCATTTGACACTATTCAGAGCTGATGGAAATGTGAAGAGGTGGGACCCAGTGAAGGTGTATTTTCGAGGGGGCCAGTGGGTTACCATTCTTCCTTTTCCTCCCTCACCTCCCTCCACCCCCCCCCCCCCCCCACCCCCTCGTGCTCTCTGGCCATAAAGTGAATGTTTTGCTCCTTAGTGTTTTTCTGCCATGACTTGCTCCCACAGGTCTGAAGTAATGACACCTCTAGAACTGTGAGCTCAGATAAATCTTTTCACCCAATAGGCTGCTTGTCTCAGCTATTTGTTATGGCAATAGAAAGATGACCAACACAGCCTATAGACTGTCAATCAACTACTAAGAAGACATTGGGTAGGTTAAAAATGTCTTTGTTTTCAGCCGCGATGTTTAACCTTTACCAAGTCCACACCCACTCCAACCTATATGGATCTTGTCTCAGTATCACTGGCCTCTGTGTTCAGCTAAGTGTCTGCCACGCTCTTACTTTCTTAGCCCCTTCCTCCCAACTTCTGCCCCCTTCTAGTCTAACTTTACATAATTTTCAGGGATAAATTTGAGAACCATTTTGAGCTGAATGGAAAGCTGTCATGATAGAAAGAGTGGAAGACACTTGTTCCCACTTCTCACTGTATATTAAGAGACCTTTTGGAGGGTCCTCCTACTAGCCAGGAATTGGCTATAAAAGGAGTACTACAAACCCAGAGACATCTTTTCATTCTCTGGATTGTGCCACCCAGACACCGTTGTAGCCTTGTCTTTAGTTGTCTTTAGGTCTAAATTGTGTGTGTGTGTGTGTGTGTGTGTGTGTGTGTGTGTGTGTGCATCCAGATGAATGCATAGAATAAAATTTGAGCTTTCTCACCCACAGCCTCTTGTTTGTTCTAAAACATTATAAGGAGTTCAGTAAGTCTCTGATTTCACACAGTTCCTGGTTTTCAAGGCAGGAAGAGCTTTGAAGGAAAGAATTAGGTTGCACAGGCTTAATGGCTTCTTAAAACACATTCCATAAGTATAAGGACATGTCAACTGCATAGCTAAAAGTGAGATGGAACCCCACTACTGATGCTGCCACTAATTATCACAGTTGACTGGTTGGCTGGCTGGTTGACCCAAGTGGTGGTATTCCTTTCCAGTGACTAGAGCAGACAGAAGATAAAAGACAAAAATGAAAAAGCATACATTAGATTTTATTATTTCCTCTAGTTCTTAGAACATCAAGCAAACGTCTCTAGACTCTTCAAGGTAAGTCATGGTTTCTTCTGGAAGGAGCTCTTTAGGAAAAGGAAGAGAATGTTGTCAGAACTTGAATGCACCATAGTAACAATCCAATGAGACCACTCTACTTTCTACGAAGTAAGACAGAGACAGTGACGGTGAGTGGCTTTGTTATAATCCTACAGCTACTCAGTAAAATTGGGGCTTCTGAAATTCACTGTCCTTTTCTTAAAAAGTTCTCAATCTTAGAGATATTTAAAAATAACTAGGACTGCATTTACACAAGATGAATTAAATTAGGACCAACAGGGATAAGGTTCAGACATCAGTGTTAATTTTTCAAAACTCTCTAGGGTTGAGAACCACCACTCTGTCCTTTAAGATCTCTAATTTATTGTAGCTCAAAGTAAGCTTTTTAATGGAGCCATTTAAAAAATATTTATTTGGTATCTATCTACTGTATGCGCAACTCAGGTCTAAGAGGCTGTGAGATCTAGGCTTGTGATTAGATTTCAAACTAATAGAAAAGATATAAGGCAAAAGCGAAGACTGCTACCTCTTCCCATTACACCCCACTCTTTCATGATGAAAAATAGTGCCAACTGATATTGTTGCTCTTTTTTTTTTATCCCAATGATCTTGCAAACATTTTCAATCCTGGGCTCTAGGGAGATGTTACCTTGTGATTTCTTGACTTCCAAGAAGAAACTCATTTCCATTCTTCTAGTTAGTGAGACTAGTTATATATTTGAACCATCAGGAAATGAGGAGACAAGAATATGATGGGAAGGTTTACAATGAGAGAAAACAGTTTGGGAGACAGAGAAGTGACAGGACTTCAAGATGGAAGAGAAAAAAAAAAGCTTTCTCAAAAAAACTTTCTCCCAAAGTAGTTGGGGAGGAAGAGGGAAGGAGAGAAAGAAAGGAGAGAGAGCAAGCATCTAGATGATGACTGTGTGTGTGTGTGTGTGTGTGGTGTGTGTGTGTGTGTGTGCTGTTGTTGCTAAAAAGAGAAAAACAAGTGAAATTACCACCTTGAATAAACTTGGTGCCCAGACATTCTACTACTAAAACACCTGAAGTGGCACCAATGTACTTGGGAAGTCAGATTCTTTGGTCTACCAATTTCTACTGACAAAAAAACGGAAAGGAGAGGCAGCAAGCCTTGAACTTGTGTCTTCCCGAGGATCGAACCGGTGGCATTGCTAGTCCTGTGTGGGTGATTAAATTGCCCAAGATGGCAGGGCTATGTGAACAGCAGCATGCTGTGTGCAGCTGGTTGATCATGGATTCTTCTGGCTTATCCTCACAGATAAATGCTGGCTCTGGGGTACCAGAGCCTGGGAAGGAAGCCAGACCTGGAAAGGACAACTTGGAAACATTTTCTGTGGAAAAGATAATTAAAGTTTGGGAATTGTTAAGCCCTCTTAAATAGATGTCAAAAGAGAAGGAGATCACATAGACAAAATGTTGGATAACACCACCTTTAAAGATTTGATTTCTATAGTATAAGAAAAAAATATTCCACATACTTTCCTGATACCAAACACATCGTTAGCATTTCATGGTATTTCTCTCTTTTCTGCCATTTGTTTTTGGTACAAACAATTATTTTAAGGAATGATGAATAAAGGAGATGATAAATGTGAGTTTTGTTTTGTTTTAATTAGAAGATTGTGAATCATGGAGGGTGAGCATGAAACATTTTTAGAAAATAGGAATAAAATTTTAGTCTCCTACTAGTAGGAGAACTCTGAGGGTTATCAAGCTCAAACTTTGTAAACTTTTTTTTTTTTTTTTGCTTAGTCTATATTTATTCAAGAGTCATCATATTTCAGGCCCTTGGCTAAGTGTTTTCTATGATACTTGAAATATGCTTAGCAATCCTGTGAGGTAGATATTATTACTACCCATTTTACAGATAGAGAAACTGGGACCCAGAGGTTTATGATCTGGTCACTCAGCAAGGAACTGACAAAGTCAGGAAAGGTCAATTGACATCAGAGCATGTGCTTTTAATACTGGTACCATCTATTCCTCCCAGATGTCTTTGGCCTGGTTAAGGGCATGGTCTCCAGGGCAGTGTACATGTCAGAAACTACCTGTGAAACAGTAGACAATAAACAATAAACAGTAGACATGAGACGACAATGATCATTACTAATCTTTGTTTGGATGCATGGTGTGATACTGGAGGGCAGTGGGGGAATCCTAGTCACATACAGATTTGTGTCTGTCTCTAGTCACATACCTCCAAATCTCCACGATAGCAAATCCCTTTCTGGTTATATTACTGACTTCTTCAACAAATGGGCACCACGACCTCTTCCTGGTGGGGCGGGGACAGAACTGCAGCTGTGGGGATGAGAATTTCTCCTCTTCTATAAGTGAATCTTCAACAGACAGCCCTACTTCACAGTCACGTGCAGTAAACCGTAGGCCATAGCTCCTTTTCTTGCTACCTGACTAGCTAGCTGTTCCATGATCAGAGGATGGGGGACTTTTCTCAGCAGCTACACGAATCAGAATTGCTGACAAGATTGCTTTTTCACCGCCCCCTGACTCATTGGATAGAAAGCCCTCTCCCCAGTTTCATTCCCTGGCAGCCTCCTGCAGAGCATCTTCAGCACAGTCAGGCTGTTCCCATGGCAACAAAGTGAGGGGCTTATTGTTTTCCCTGGAAGGCTGAATCCTTGCACCCAGAAGGTAGCTACTGGTTCTTCCCTCCAATCAACACTTCATTCCTACCCTTGTTTGGCTGCATGACTAATTTTACTGCGACAGATTTTCTAAACAAAACTGGGAATTGTACAATAAATAGAAACTGAGACTGAAAAGTTTACAAAGAAACTGCTCCAGAGGTTTCTTGACAATCATGGGTCAGATATGAGATTTTAGACTTGATTAGAGCAAACTTATCACAATCTGTAGGGGGGAGCATTGAGAAGCCCCTTCACTTCAGTAACTTACGATCTGCTGTAAAGAAAGAGTGCTTTCCAAAGTAAGGCATCTGGATGGCCCTGCTACTCCAAAAGCCTATCAGGCCCTTCAGCAGGGTGAGTGTGACACTTTTCCAAATGCCCTTTCCTTTCCAAAGTCATGACTATCACACTCATGCCACACTTGACCCACTTTACAGGTAAAGGACTTTAGATGAACTTTTTCATCTCCTGGGGTTCACATAGAAAGTGAGAGAGGTAGGAGGTAATAGGTCAAAACTTTCAGGGTCAAAAGTGCAACATTCTTAAGTTGCAAAGAGAAAAATAAACCCAGAGACTTCTGAATTGTTCTCAGGTTGCAGATTCCAGGCGCTCAAAATGAATATCTTATAATACTCAGTCTTGCGAAGTGGTCCTTAGTCATGCCCCCCTCTCATATTATGTCAAAGTAAGTGAAGGCTCCAAGGCCACGAAGACACCTCTGTGCCTGACTCTAGGTATCTGAGCATCTTCATTTCAGAGAGCATCTATGAGAGACTGGTGTACACTCTGGTACCCAACCCAGTGATCACTACATGTTTGCTGAGTAGATGAACTTGCAAAACTCCAAGATCATTACTGCTGAGGACACTTTAGGACTCTCCAGGCCCTCATTTTATAGATGAGGAAGCTAGAGCCAGAGCATATTGTATGGCTTGTCCTAAGGCACATAGCTACAGGAAGAGAGAAGACTTGGACCTGTCACCCTTCTTGCAATACTTCTAATGTTTGTACTGCTTTTGCAAAAGATATTACAGGATATCCTGCCAGGGCTGAAATAATTGACCATTGTCTTGCCACTCATGATGAAAGCCCACAGAGATACCCTGTATTTTGCCTTCTCGTTCAGTGCTATAACCCAGCACAAGAATATCACTTTTGCATACGAGTACCTTTCTCTTCATCAGGCCCCAAAGTTGCAGCCAAGGGTCATATAGGCCACACAAATAATACATACACACTAATCTTCCCCCTTGTTTTCCCATCATGTGTTCCATTTGTGTTATTTATTTTGAGCCAAAGTCTTGTGTAGCCCAGGCTTGCCTCTTTAAATTTCTGAACCTATAGCCTCCACCTAGTAAGTGCTGATATATATCTCCCTATTCAGTTTTGGAACGCTAAAGGTTGAACCCCAGGCCTCATGCACACTAGGCAAGCAGTCTATCAAACTGAGTTCTAACCCTAGCTTTCCTATTTTAAAAATAACCACAATAGTACATGAGTCAGAGTATTTTTTCAGCTGCCACCACAGCCCTCAAAATCTCATGACATTCACTGTGAAAGTTGGTTTCTTGCTCATATATTGTGTGTCTTGATTAGTCAGCCCTATAGGCCGTAAGTCAGGGAGACAGGCTGCTTGCATCTGTGGCTCCATTTGGGAATGCTCATCCAATTAATAAAATAAGGAGGTCTTTGTGCCTGTGACTAGTCAATAGCTTTCCAGTATCATGCATGCACCTTATACTTGTAATGGTCATCATTCAGTTATAGTCCTAGTACATGCAAAGAGTTCTGGGAAATCTAGTTGTTCACTGGTCAGCAAAGTTCCAACAAATTATTTGCAAGGGGAGAGGAGCCTTCATTTTTACTGGTTTGTAACACACATGGCTTGCATTCATGCAGCACAATATTTGAAAGGCATTATCCTAAGTATTATGTTATTTAGTTTTCATAATTACCCTATGAGGTTATTCTTTTTCCTAAAGATTAACTACAATTAGCAAGGTTAACTACAGAGACATAATTTAACAAATACAAGTGTATAAAAGTAGTTGGTGACAAATCCAAAATCGAGAGTAAAACTCAGAGCCCATGACTTCTACATGCTGCCCTAAAACCTGCACTGGCCAATAAGCACTTTGTGTAGTCTTCAGTTTCCCTCTAGAACTTGATTTGATCCTCTGCCAATGTGGATATTAGACTGGATGACTCCAAATGTAGCCTGAAAGCTGGAACATCATATGATTCCTAAGTGGGATGAGTGAGGTAGGGAAGATTCCCAGGGATGCATTGGTCTAAAAAGGACTTTCAAAGGTCTCCCAGTGCTCCAGAAATGTGGAGCCTTATCATGTCCATGTAGGGAAAACAGGTCCAATCATTCCCATTTAGCCAATAAATTAATATAAAGGAAAGAAAATAAAAGTGCCTCCTCAAGCACTCAGGGTTACTTAGAATAGCTTTGGGAAAGAATGTCTTGTCTAGACTGGCTTTGAACTCACTATGTAGTCAAGGAATACCTTGATTACATGCTCTCCTGCCTTTGCCTCCCATGTTCTTAGATTATAGGAGTGTGCCACTCTCAGTTTTTATGGTCCTGGGAGATCAAACCTAGGACTTGATGCATGCTAGCTAGGCATTCAACCAATCATTTGTCTAATGCTCTTGATAATATAATGTAACTTATGTCCTCGAGCCCTGTGTTCTGGAAGCCAAGAAATATCACAAGGAAACATCCATTCCAAGCTAAGCACTTACATTCACATGGGAGAGTATAACTGTGAGAATTTAATGAGCAGTATCTTAAGGGATCCTTTGGTATTGACATGTTCTTGAAGAGCTAAATACACATGAATTGGCCTGTGTCATTATTCCCAGAGGCTTCAGATGCTAGCATAATATATTGCTCCTAACTCATGCTAAGCCAAAATGTTTAATGGAAGGATAGTCCTTGAGTGGTCATACAGAGCAAAACTTTTTTTTCCACTATGAAGAGGTTCTCTCTCTCTCTCTCTCTCTCTCTCTCTCTCTCTCTCTCTCTCTCTCTCTCATCCTCTTAGTTATATTCTTCATCAGACAGCATTCTAAGCCCCAAACCATATTCTTCTTGAAATTTCCAAACTTGGGTTCAGAGGATTCCTCCAAAGAATTTGCAATGCTTTTTTTTTGGGGGGGGGCAGATAAGACACAGAACTAAAACACTTGAAAGCATTTCCTAATGTACATGAAAAAAAATATACCATTGATATGACCATCTGCTATGGGACTATGCTCTTGTACACTGTAAATATTTGTCACTGTAAATATTGGTTTAGTAAAACACTGATTGGCCAGAAGCTAGGCAGACAAGGGAAGTATAGATGAGGTGACCAGACAAAGAGAATTCTGGGAAGAGGAATAACAGAGTCACCTGCCAGACTCAGAGGAAGGAAGATGAGAACACTGCACTCAGAAAAGGTACCAAGCCATGTGGCTAAACATGGATAAGAATCATGGGTTAGTTTAAGAGTAAGACTTAACAAGTAATAAGCCTGAGCCATAAGCCAAACAGTTTATAATTAATGTGAGCCTTTGTATGATTATTTGGGACTAAATAAACTAAATAAAAATAAATAAAGCTACAAAACTGGCTGGATGAGACAGAGAAACTTCTGGCTACAATCATCCCTTCTCAGGAATGAAGTTTGCCTCTAGAAGCAGATTGATCCCACAAGAAGTCAGAGAGAAGTTAAGATTCAGGCTTAGGCCTTACCATGTATCCAGAGCCAAGAAAACCAAATTTTAGGCAGGAAAAGACTCAAAAATAAATTTAGAAGACTCAGGAGCTTATTTAGGTAGGAAAGTCTTTGCTCTTGCTTGTGTCTGTTCCAAAACAAAAAGTCAGAGAGTGGATGGAAACAGGGTAGGGATAATGGAAAACTTGGATCCTGCCTAATATAACCTGGTCTAGAGAGTGCCAGGCAGCCTACTGGGAAGTAACTAACACAGACGCTTTCCCCATGGCCCCTCCATCTTAAAGGGCAGGATCCTCCCAAGGACTCAGATGTTCTGGGGATTTGAAGAAAGCAGCTTTTGAACATTACATTTGGAAAATATACCTGGAATGTATTTTTATCAGATGTGGTGAGACCTACAGATGCAGAAGTGACCATCATGAAGTGAAAATACTTATATTCATAGGTGCCTGGAGGAAGAAGCATAGCATGCTGCAGGGCTATGTCTGGGGTGGAAGCTCTGGGGTGGACCGGAAGGTGAGAAGTAGGAGAGAACTGTGAACAGAACCACTGCTGTGGATTCTCTGGGGAAGGATGGGACAGGCAGTCTGAGAAGGGTTAGGATTGTCTGGCTTGAATAGCTGCATGGGACTGTGGGGCTTAGGGACCCTAGGGTATGGGCAATGGATTGTATATGAAAGGTGTGCTTCCAGATGAGTCCTAAATTAGCTAAGCCTGGGAGGGGCAGTCTCTTCAGGAGCAGCAAGGGTCAAAATGTGGTGCCAGAAAATGCAAAATGTATATTTTCTTTTTAAAAGACTGTCATACCTATGGGAGGTCTAGCTGTGGGGCTTTGGTTCCCTAGAAATGAAACTCTAAATAGGATATTTGCACAAAGGAAGGTGAATCCACTAACAGAGCCCCGAGGAAGAAGCACAACCCAGTACTGGCAAAGATGATGTGATGTCAGCCACATAAAGGTCACAGCACATCCTCAGCACCACAGTCCAGAGGGCTCTTCAGACATGGCCCAGATGGAAGCAAGGAGTTGGATACTTCACCTCACACCAATGCGGGGGGGGGGGGGCGCTCATCTTCAACGAGTGTCTGTATACAGTGCCCCTCTAAACATAGGCCCTCGGATGGCCATCAGCATGCTCAGTAGCTGCAGAAATGATTGCTTCAGTCCTGGAGGGTATCTAGAAGGTTCTCTTCAGCATTCACTGGAATTGGGACAGAAGCAATCTCAGAAATAGACAAGGACTCTTTGGAGGATAAAGCCTTTTTTTTTTTTTTTTTTTTTTAGCAAATCAATTATGTATATGAAGCTATGTGATAAGAAAATTTGCTACTAAAAAGTCACCAAATATCTTAGAGTTACTATTGCTATGAAGAGACACCATGACCAAAGCTACTTGGGGAGGAATGGGTTTATTTGGCTTACGCTTTTATATTTCTGTTCATCTTGAAGGAATTCAGGACAGGAACAGGGCAGGAACCTGGAGGCAGGAACTGATGCACAAGCCATGGAGAAATGCCCTTACTATCTTTTATCCTATGGCTTTCTCAGCCTGTTTTCTTATAACACCCAGGAGCACTTGCCCAGGGATGACCCTACCCACGATGGGGCTGGACCTTCCCCCATAAATCACTAATTAAGAAAAGGTAATACAGGTTTGCTACAGCCCAATCTATGGAGGCATTTTCTCAGTTGAGGCTCCTTCTCTCCTGTGACCCTATACTGTGTCAAGCTGACATGAAATTAGTCAGCCATTACAAGCCTTCAGTGAAATGAGCTAAGAGTAATACAAATATAAAAGTCTTAAGGAATAAACAAATGTTTTAAAATTCCCCAAATTAAAAAAAATAGTAATAATAGTACTTGCAGGGAAAGGGTCATCAAGACAGATTGGCTTAAATATTACATTGAAATGCCTGATGATTCTGTTAGAATAAAATGCATCACATTGGCATACTTGTGGGACAGTAGTGTTATTAGTAAGAATTCTGTGAAGACAATTTAGCCCAGGGCATTTTCTTTGTTCTAATTTGTTACTAAGGGTAGATGTTCATCTTGTCCCTACCCTGGTTCTCAAGCAGCAGAGTCAGCTTCCTCACCAAAGTGTAGAGACATCAGCCCTGCCAGGAAGAGCGGGTATAGTTCCCCTTGCCAGTGGAGGAAGAGTTGCTGAAAAATATTTGAGAGCCATTTTTTGAAATAATGGCATGCTACTACTCTTTCACTTTTCAGTCCCTTAAACTCACCCACTCACAGGTACATCCAAGGGAGCAGTGAAGAGTGGCAGACCTGTCTGTCCACTAGAAAAAGCCCGAGTGTCTGATCATCACAGAAAGATGGCCCACTGCATGGCCCTAGTCACTTACAGTGTGGTGTCTGAGGCACCACTGATCTTAGAGTCAAATCTACAACATGTTCTTCTTGCTGCTTTCCACAGATTCTTTCCATGACTCTGTACACACACACACACACACACACACACACACACACACACACACACACACACACACACTGCATATCTGAAGCAATATGGTTAATGACTTATCCTAGTTCTCAGTTCAGAGTCTCCAAGTAAAAAAATCAGGAAAAACAGATGACATCATCTGTGTGTACACCCACCACACCTGTCTTCTTTTGTGTTGACTGTCACTCTCATGTCCCGGCCATCAGCCTCACTTCTGCCTGATTTCCAGCAGATAGACTGCCAATCTCCCTTCTGCTCATGTGTAGGCTTACTAATGACAGCAGCTGTGTGCGTTAGTACTTCCTGTGGGCCTGCTCTTGTACCATGTGCTTCCTATGAATCAATCCATTCATTTCTTACAGTGCCCATATAAAGGAAGAACTACTGTTATACCTTTTTTGAAGAAAGAAAAACCTAGGCATTGAGATTCAAAACAAGAGTTCCTGCTTTTAACCAGCATGCCATCCTTAGTCAAGGAAATACTTTGTATCTGGATTGATTTTGCAAAATTAATGTTTATGTGTGTGTGTACATGCAATGTGGGAGAGGGTGGGGGTGTGTGCATGTGTGTGTTTTATTTTGAGACAGGCTCTCACTATGAAGCTATGAAGACCAGTCTGACCTCACAGAGATATTCTTGCCTCTACTTCCAGAGTACTGAGATGAAGGGTGTGTGCCACCACACCCTCAAGAGGATAATTTTTAGTCCCTTACAGAGAAAGGAGCCTTTTCTGAAAGGTTGAAGCGGGTAGGAAGAGATAGGAAGCCTGAAGCAGGCATGAGAGAAATCTGGATATAGTACTCAGTGCTCTGTTATCTGGTCTAGACTGCCACTGTTTTTCTGAGTGTTTCCTACTCACCAATTATCTTCGGCTGCTCAATGGCTTTCACTGAGAGGGCACAGTAGAGGTGAACAGAAGAGATCATCACAAGTATTCACAGAACAAGGCGCTTTCAGGATCTGTGATTCTGTATCCTTTGGGTCTAGGGAATGTGTGCTTACATTTCCTGATGAGAGAGTCTTGTATTCACCCATCATTCCCATGTGGGTCTGCAAAGTTCACAGCACGTTGCCTCTGATAGTCATGTTGCATAGAGAGAGGCTGGGACAAGGAAGTGTTACCTCTTACACTCTTTGAAGCAACCCTACCACATGTATGAATGAACACACTCATGTATACAGGTGCGCACACACACACAAACACACACACACTTTCACTCCTTGGAGCTCTGCAATTCCCTACAAGGATTTTATTTCCCTCGCAGCCAGTACACCTCCCCACCCCTGCTGCCATAAACTCATTTGGGTATTGTTTGGTATGATAATATGTGCAGTTGAAGAGTTATATAATTGCAGATCCGATGATGATCTCCTGGCCAATTTCAAGTCAAAGCTATTTTTAATGGAATTGCCAGAGGATAGCAGGGAGCGGGGAAGGAGGAGAGAGATTTAGAGTGTACTTTTTAAAGAGCCAATAAGTCTCCAAAAAATTTAGCCGCAGCATTTCTAAACCCGAATTTCCAGGTAGGAAATTGGAGAATGACAATTAAGTTGAAGCAGGTGTATGGAGGAGCTGAGTTCACTTCCTGCACAAATGTGAAGAGTTGATTAAGCAGAGAGTCGAGAGACCCCCTTGCTCTCAGCTCAGCCAGAGCCCTTGGTGAGTCCTTGAAGAAGTCACTTGTCTATCAATTGTCTCATCTGTAAGTGCGCCTAACGTCCCTTCCTACCCTAAAAACAGATGATCCTCAGAGGTCAGTGGTGCTAAAGCCTGGGACTGTGGATGACATGGATGCCCAAAGGTTAGATACCTTCTGTTCAAATTCTTTCCCTAACCCATGACTTCTCAGTCACTTGTTCTACCACAATCTCTCCTAAGTATACAAGAACCTAGAGTGTTATTGTGTAGAATTTCTCAAGGGAAAATGTAAAATGCACCTACTGTGGGGGTTATGAATGCCATCTATGAAGAACACAGTTGTTCCTGGGGCAGGAAGTTTATGAAGACAATTCTCTAACCACCCGGAGACACTGGGGGGGGGAGAGCACACTGTGGCATGATCAGGTTTGGCTGCTGAGTTCTGCTCTGATTGAGTTTTCTGTAGCTGAACAGGAAAAACAAGCGATCATGACATGTTCTAAAGCCTGTTGCTTGCTTTAGCACAGATGTGGATCTCCAAACCAATTTCCAGCAATCCTGCCTCTATTGGTGCATGCTGATTTAACCTGTGGGGGTAGTGTGGGCAATTTTTAGTGATTTGCCTCATTTTCAATCTTGCCTTCCCTTTTGCAGGGTCATTTTCTTTATGGTAAAGGACCATTGTTGAACTAGGGGTGGCTGAGGAACAGCCTTTTCTGGAATACAAGTGCCTTTGTGAATAAATGAAAATAAAAACAGAAGTTCTTGGCTTTACTGCAGTTGATAACTACTTCTGACATACCACTCAGAACAGCCATGGTGTGTAGAGCTAACTCCAGACCATGTTTCATAGTCATTACCCAAGCTTGAGCCTCATGAGCTCAAGAACAGTGTCCCCCCTAAACCACCCAGTGTTCCAGAATATAATCTTACTTGCAAATAAGTCTTATCATTGTAACAAGTTAAAATTAGGTCATGTGAGAGTCTGGAGGGCCCTAATTCCAGGATGACTAATGTCCCCATGAACAAGGAAAACAGATACAGGCTTGCAGACGGGGAGGCGACTGTGTGAGGACAAAACTTGGACGGACACATTTGTAAGCTAGGGAACACTGAGTGTGACCTTGAGATGACAGGACATTATGCAGCTAGCTATGTCACAGAGCGGGACTGCGGTCCCACCCAGACTCAGGGCTGTGTCATGGTCCTACCACTCTCCTGTGGTGTGGGTGCCCCATCCCATTCACACAGTGACTATTCAAATCCTTCCACTTTTCCCGGGACTCCTATTCCAGCCCACTCGCCCTACCCTCAAAAATAACAACACCATGCTTCTTACTTCAGCCCTCCATGTGTATCCATGCAAGGTATTTGGTTCTTGTGTTCCTTTCCTGGTATCCTGAATTCTGAACCCTAACCCTCTCTAGGGTTTGGAATTCATCCTCTCTTAAAACTAAGTCACAAAATGAAGACATTTTCCAAACAACAACCTGTTTTCTCCCCTTTCTGGTCAGATTTCTATACAAAGCAGCTCATCATAACTCCTGCTTCGTCAGCTTCTCATAGATGGACTTCCGATTTTGCCCACTAGGGTTCTTTCTCTCTAAAGCTACTAGGAACTTTGCAGAAAACAACAATAACAACAACAAAAACAAGCAAACAAACAAAACAATACATTTCTCTCAAGTAATATTAAAGACACTAAAGACCTTTTATTAATTTTCAGAGGCTTTGATAACTATAGACATCATATTTAATCTTACAGTTTAACATAGAACTTCTGAATCTTGCAATTTTGTCGTTCATGCATTGCCCGTATATGGGCTAACATGGGTCACATGTTCTTTTATAAAGACTTTTTTAAAATTATGTGTAGGTGCATATATTTGCATGTGGATATGTACAGGTTCTCAAAGAGGCCAGTGACATAGGATCCCCTGGAGCTGGAGCGACAGATGGTCCTGATGCAGGAACTGGAAACCAAACTCCTTTGGAAGAGCAACAGATGCTCTTAACCACTGAGCCATCTATCTCTTCAGCTCCACTCACAAGTTCTTTGCATCAGTCATTAGTTGACCACTCTGTTCTTAGAACTCTCCACCTTGGGTGGTCCCTGATTCTCCTCCCTACCCTCTGTTTCTTCTTCCTGTCTCTTCCCATTTCCTCTTCCTCTGCCCACATTCTTTTCTCAATCTTCAGCCATCCACAAGTCACCTCATGGCTCCGATAGTTTCAGTTAGCAGCTCACAGATTCCTGGCCCTGTCCTGATGATCTCCAGAATCTCTACTACCCACTCACCAGGCACCTCACTCCCGATGCACCAAGATTAGAGTTACTGTCTTTTCTCAAGTGCTTTTCTGTGTGTTCTTTCTGCAACTGTTCCTTCATCCCTCCTGTGCCCTCTCTGATAAGCTTGGGGACACCAGGGCTCTGCACGCTCCATCCCCCAGTTTCACCCTCTCCTCCTACCTCTGCTTCTAGCCACGGAAACATCACTTTTATTCTGTTTTCTCCAATAGGTGATCCAATTGATTCTGGCTCCATACTGTCTCCCAAACATTGTTTATATTGGGGAGGGGTAAAATTTCCCAGTACTACTAAAAAGTCTCTAATTACATTTCAACTAAACTATACTGTGAATTACTCAATTTAAACAAGCAGAGAAAAAAATTTCCAAGTACAATTTGGGCCCTGAGTTAGAGGAAACACTACTCTATCCTACTAAATCATGAAAACACTAATCTGTAACAGAACTCAAGATGCTCTGCAGGTGGCTTCCAGGTCCTTGCCCATGGTGCAGGTATATCTCCCAGTCCTCAAATGTGCCCTTGACCAGCTTCTCTATCACTGAAGAGGCCTTTTGCCTGGATAGGTTTATCTGTCAAAATCCAGTTTATACATAAAATGCATCTCAAATCATCAATGCCATCATCACCATTTTCTCCTAATATTATGTTTGAACAGTTTCATGCTTTCTTTTTTGTTTAAAAAAATGCTTATTTGTAAAGTGTGTGTGCATGTGCGTGTACGTGTGCATGCCTGTATCTAGGCATCACCTTGACATAGGAGCCCTTGGAAGTCAGAAGAAGGCATCATATCCCTCTGGAACTACAATTACAATTGTTCACGAGCTACCATGTGGGTTCCAGGAATTGACCCTGGACTCTCTGAAGGAACAGTAAGGGTTCTTAATCGAAGACCCATCTCTCATCCCGGTTTCCCATTTTTTTTTTTTTTTTTTTTTTGGTTTTTTTTTTTTTTTTTTTTTTTTTTTTTTTTTTTTTTTTTTTTTTTTTTTTTTTTTTTTCTTTATTTTGTATTTATTAAAAAAAAAAAACACACAGTAAAAAGAATTTAAAATGTGGAAGAGTTAACAATAGCTATATAGAGGATAAGAATGATAAGCATGGCTTATCAAGGGTAGACATACAAATAAGATTGCTACACCTATATTTTCTTTGTGTTCATCTTTCCCTCTGAATTTTTTTTTTTTCCATCCCTGTATGTCCTTATTCAAGGTCTCTTCCCCCTCCCAACACATCTGGTCACTTTTTTTTTTTCCTCTGCAACTCCCCATCCCCTCCCTGGGCAGGGAGCAAACAGTCCTATGGTCCCATTGACCCATTAATGCTTAGATCAGTCTCCACCTCTGGCCAAATCCAGTTCTTTCCCCTCTCCCTCAAGAGTGAGTCAGGTGTTCCTCTAGGTGGCGTGGGATCCAAAGGGTCAGTCCAGGGTGTTTCTGATCCCAAGCTGTTC
>PVIH01005830.1:0-48543 GCA_004025045.1 Sigmodon hispidus
TGTCCAGGCAGATAGATGTCATCTCTGTCATTTTCTAGACTTTGGAAGTTGCTTGCACTTCCTGTTTATTTGCATAATATTATATCCTTCTGTGGTCTTTGATGTGGTTGAAGGTTTAATAATTGTAGGTATAGTTCTTTTTAGTTTAAAAGGTATATTAGATATGAAACTTTAGACTCACAATGATAAGGTAGATAATAGAATATTCTCTTTAATTTTAGAATACAAATAGACTGGATATTGTGACTGTAATTCTTGCTTCAGAGCTGTTCTGTTGTGTGTAATTTTGCTATATGGAATTTGAAACCTTCCTTTTTAATTAGACAGAAAAGAGGAAATGTGGTGGAATGTTCTCTGTACGATATAAATAAATAACTGTTTGGACCCATGCAGGGCACCATAGAAGTGGGTGGAGAATCAGAGGCAGCCAGGTAGAAAGAAGGGGTGGAGTTTACTAGTCGCCATCTGTCCCCCGAAGAAGAAGCATGTAGGAATTCAGGTGAGCCACGGGCTGCAAGCCACGTGGTGGGTAGATTCATGGAAATGGGTTGATTTAAGAAGATAGAGCAAGCTAGTAATGTGCTTAAGATATGGGCCAAACAGTGTAAAGTATATAAGCGTGTGATTCATTTCTTTTGGGGGGCAAAAGCTGCGGGCACACAGATCAGGCTCCACACCGTCGGCACCACATGCGTGCCAGGTCACAAATCTCCGGACCCAAACAGGCCGGGAAAAACATACTACAACACCTATGTGTCAGTCAACTATGACCAAGCCATCAAAGGTAACATTGCCATTGTTATTTATGGATTAGTAAGGACTCAGGGTACCCTACTGAACTGAGACAAATAGCACACAGATATGTCATTTTTACCAGAAACTCCTCTTTTTTCCTGTAAATACAAGGTCACAATAAAGGAATGTAGCATGCACTCTGAATTGTTCAAAGCTTCATTATAATATGAAAATTAAACAAAATTATGCTACCATACAAACAAAACCATTCCCCATTGAAAAGTGCTAACACACACACACAGAGAAAGAAAAGAATAAAAAATGTAGTAAGATACATTTGAATAAATTTACATATCTGGTAATATAAATAAATTAGTAAAAATTTTCTTAGATTAAATTTTTTATTTTTTATTATTTTTAAATTTTAAATGCCAACCACAGTTCCCCTTCCCTCCCCTCCTCCTACAAGCCCCTAGCTTCTCCCCACCCTACCCCTCATCTGCTTCTCAGAGAGGATAAAGACTCCCACAGGGAGTCAATATAGTCTGCATATCAAGTTCAGACAGGACTGAACCTATCCATCATATGAAGGCTGAGCTGAGCAAGGTATCCCTCTATAGGGAATGTATTCCAAAAAGCCAGTTCATGCACTAGGAATTAAATTTTTAAAAGTCATAAATTTTTATTTAATTGGGTAACAACCAAGAAGAGGTGGGAACACATCATGAGAGAAAGAAATGGTTGAGTGAGAGAAGCAACAAAGAGGGAGAAAAAAAAAGAGATGGATATCTTGATAGAGGAAGCCAATGTAGGGTTGGAAAGAGACCTGGTGCTAGGAAAACCTCCAAGAACTTACAGGATGTATCTGGCTAGTATCTGGCCTCCAACCAATAGTGTAGGAGGAGCCTAGACAAGACTTCTCCTATAATCAAATGAATAACCACCCTAAGTGTCATCACAGAATCTACATCCAACAATGAATAAATAGAAGTGGAGGCAGAGATCCATGACTGAGCACTGGGCTGAGCTCCTGGTTCAGCTGGAGAGAGGGGAGGAGAGTCTGTATGAGCAAATGGATAGGAATTATGAGAAATCTCATAGAGATGGCTGGCTGGGTCTCTGGGGAGCTCACTCAATCAAAAACAAAAACTGTGGAACCATCAGGAAAACAAGCTAGGCTCTCCAAGGGTAGGCAACTGTTGATTGGCATGGGCAGTATGTAGAACTTCAATTGGTGGGATCAGACTGTGTTCTTTAGCATGGACTGGCATCTTAGAGCCCATTCTCTGCAGAGGAGCACCTAACCCAGTCTTGTTATTGGGATGAGAAAATCAGATCTGCATGGAGTGGATGTGCCATGCTGAGTTGACCCACCTTGGAACTTCTTGCCCTTTTTGTAAAGGGGATCAAGGAATTGGGGGTGGGTGTAGTATGGTGGGAATGTTTTTCTGTATGCTGTAAATTAAGGAACTGTTATGGCCTGTGTTGGGTGCCATAGAAGTAGATAGAGGATAGGCAGGAGAAGGAGGATGGAGTCTGACAGATTCCGTCCAGCCATCCAAGAAGAAGCATGTAGGACTACAGGTGAGCTAGGGACCATGGGCAATGGGCCATGTGGCAGACAAATTGATGAAAATGGGTTGAACTGAGATTCAAGAACTGGCTGACAGTGTGCCTGAGACATAGGCCCAACAGGATGAAATTGATTTAAGTGCCTGAGTCATTTTTTTGGTGAAGGGGGGAAGCCATCACAGGTGGGCCTCTGGCCTCTATGGTGTCAGAAATTTCACATAACATGGGGAGGTTGGAGGCAGACAGAGAGAGATTAGGAAGGGGGGAGGGAGGGCAAGAAGGGGGACACATGGGAAAATAGACCTTTTAAAAAATAAACTAATTAATTTTAAGAATGAAAATAATCTCCTCTCACAGAATAAATCCCAAACACAATTTCCTGTCACTCCATTTTTCCTAGTTCCCACACTCAACCTTCACTCTGCCCCAGATCTAGGTTTAAAAAAGAGCAAGCTTCCAAGAGACAGTGCCCAAACATGACAAAAAAAGATACAATAAGACAAGACAAAAGCCCTCATATTAGAGATGGATAAGATTACCCTACAGGAGAAAAAGAGTCTCAAGATCAGGCAAAAGACTGAGACATACACAAGATAAAACAACTCTGGATATGTAGTGTCTCAATGTATAATTCAGACAGAGATACATTGATAGACTGATGCGTACATGCATATATTAGATAAAAGACAGATTGATAATAGAACTAAAACCATAAATATGTTTTAAGAAAGAAAAGTAAATATGCTAAAATCACACTAATGAATCTATATGATAGGTTCAGTGTATATTTGTTTCAACTTGCTAATAGATTTGAAATGTTTCAAAATAAAAATGCTGTGCATAATATACAATTATATTTTTCTTTTATAATAAACTGAGGGAAAACAAATGCTGATATATGAAAATAGAAAGATAAATGGAATCAAACCTGATAATTTTCCAACTGTTTTCAAGGCACACCATCTTAACATATTCTTAAAGAAGAGAATCTGTGAACCAGATGACAAGTACTTCACCACAGGCATCCTGCATCTGTGTATTAAAAGTGACCAGATGCTATAGTAAGAATTGGATTTGGAGTCAGACTAGAGCCTTCAGAAAGCAAAGTGACTTTCCACAGTACACCTTTACTACTCCCACATGGACAATGGAACTGACAATTGGTAAATAGAAGTTATTAGCCTTTTGACATGAGCAGCTCTTAAGAAGAAAAAAAAAATGTTAACTCACAAGAGTCAACTGATACCAAAATGTTCATCCCAACCACCCTCAGTAGTGTGTTAAATGGTCACTATCTCAGAATGATCAAAAAGTACAACAGAGAAAGACATGTATCCATTACGGTGTCAATACAACAATGACTGACTTAAACTATGCCTTTACTGTGAGCATTTATTATTTTACAGGAGCAATGTATGCTGAATAAGAAAAGTGTTATAGTCACTGTAGGTATGGAAGAATCCCTGAGACTTGGATTAACTATCAATTCGACACTATCTTTCAACTCATTGCTCAAAAGAAAAAATAGTCTCAAGCTCATAAAAGATGAACTCAAGATAGTAAAGGCCATTTGGAAAGGATGTTTTTCCTTAGAATTATGTTGACAGTTCCATCAATATACACAAGTGCCTTATATTGTTATCAATTTAATGGGGAAATTTACAATTTTAATGGTCATTTTGGGTCCGATCCAAACACTTAGGCCTTCTTAAATTTAGTTTATCTATCTTGTTTTGTTTGGTAGAATTATACAAGTTGATTAGCAAAGGTTGTTTATTCTTAGTTCAGGTTGCCCATTATTGCTGAAAATTCCTTTCCAATACTAGTTATCTGTTGCGGTCTCATAAAATAAATATGAATGACAAATTATCAATGAAAATGAAAGAACAAACAAAATTTTTCCAAAACAAAGTTGCATCTATTGAAATGGGCCTTTTCCTGTGAATTATCCTGATACTGTCAGAATGCCATGTATACTCACTCTATCAGCACCAGCATCTGAACACTAAAAACAGAATGCTCTTTCCCTCAAACAGCAAGCCACGACATTGCTTCCTGATTTAATGTAACACACAAAGAGGGCATTAAAAATACTATATATTTTAGGCTTACAGAAATATAAAAGACATAGATGAGACCATCTAGCAATTGGCACAGGTCCTTGAGTGACTTCAGACACATACCTAGATTTCCCAGAAGGACCACTTAAGTGGAGTCATTTTTCATTCTTTATTTTATCTAGATATTTTACTGTTGTGGGATTCATTAATAACTGGCAATATTGACTAGTTTTCTTCAATGTATTTAGAACTATTTCCCAACTCTAAGGTCATGGTCTATGAGTGTGCTTCTAAGAGAGAAATCAATCCTGAAAACACAGTAAATATTGCTACTCCCACTTTATTTGTTTAGATACTTCACTGTAGTAACAATTCATAAATTTAAATATCCTCCATTAATATGGAGATGCTATACATTCATACAGTGGCTAAAGTCACACACACACACACACACACACACACACACACACACACACACACAATTTGTATCATGCCAGTAGTAAGTAAGCATTATCAGTGTTGATCATTTGGCACTGCACAACTAATTGACATGCTTTTGCCTACTCCCCACATCTGCTACTCTCCAATTTCCTTAGTTGCCTATCTTTGTGTAGAGTTAAGACATTGGTGTCATCTTTGTTTTATTCGTGTTTCGTCAGTCATATTGATAAGACTATAATTAGAGTTTCTGATGTTGCTAGTGGATACAATTTCATAGTAAACTCCCAGATCTTCTGATTCTTATAGTCTTTCCTCCCAAACTTTTACAATGTTTCTTGACTCTTTTGAGTGGAGACTGAACAAATTATATTCATGAATATGTGTGTGTGTGTATGTGTGCATGCAATAACAGTTTACTTAAAAGGGGCACATGCATTTGAAAGTGAGTGGAAAAGAATGCAAAAGAGGGCTTGGAGGGAAAAGGTTAAGGGAGAAACGTAATTGCATTAATCTCCAAATGTACTGTTAATAAAAGTAATTATGTTTATAAATAAAAATGAAATACAAAATGTAAAAAGATTCAAAACATGTAAATATAAAATAGCATTGTATATAAAATAACACATCAGAGATGTGTATTATAACCTGAACATCAACTACAGCATTCTGAGTATATTTTAAAGCTCTTACAGAAAAAAATGGAGAAAAAAGAGTTAGGATGGAGTTTAACATCATAAATAATAAATAAATAAATAAATACATACATACATACATACATAAATATATATGTAAATACATAAATAAGCAAGCAAAACAGATAGAGGGGATAGGACATAAACATAAAAGTCACTGATCAATAAATGCCTTGTGGGAATTTTCACTAATTTCTCAGTCAGCCTAACTCCCTTTAGCTCATCTGATTCATATTTGCTTTCATTGGACTCAATCAGCTCAACAGACAACACCCACACTACCCAAAAACTCAAGTCTTTTTAAAGAGAGTAAAATGTGGTCTTTACCTGCTGTAGCAGGGCCTTCCTATATGGCCCTTGAAACTTTTGTTAATATGGTCCACAGAGCAGCCAACCCTGAATGCTCTATATCAGTCTCATAAAACAAAAATTGTCCTATGCTTTCATTTAATGATTAAAAGTCTTCAAATTTAAATCCCCACAATGAAAGATGCTTGTTAAGTGGAAGGTGCTCGGGCCTATCTAAAGGAAGAAAGTGAGATCAATAAGTTAGGTCTTTCCCTGAGCTTCTGAGAGTAGTGTGATCTGCAATCCAGTTCTACCACTGCAAAGTACCTAGGAAGTACTTGTGCTTTGGAAGCCAGACATACTCTCAGTATACTTTAACAGATGTGTTTCTAGTACTTTTCATACTTTGTCTTGGGATCTCAACCATATTCTTCCCAAACTCTAACACACACACACACACACACACACACACACACACACACACACACACACAGAATGTACAAAAAGACAGAACAAAAAGCTCTTTAGATCTTTGTGGTTCTGGGTTCCTATATAGGGGACATTACTCCCTTGATTTCTCTGGAACAATAATAATAAAAATGTGTTCAAAGGTTACTTGTTATATGAACCCTTTAAAATGTTGCAGTATTTTTCATATATTCTGTTTCCCAAGATGTCCAATTATTTAAAAGTAGAAAAACAATAAATCAGTGGTAGAGTTAACACCAAACATTATTACTGAATGATGTTGTACAGCTGCTGGAACTGCCCTAAGAAAAGGAAGCCTTCATTTCCTAAAAACAAAACAAGGCTGCATGTACAGCAAATCATAACTTTTGTGGAGCAGTGAAAGAAAGTTATTTTTGATTTGAAAAATAGCTTTTCCTTTACAATGCCAATGTGTTTATACACATGGGAAAGGTATGTGATACAGCAGATAACATCTTTAAGAATTCTTTCCAAACAACAACAAAATGAAATGAGTAGAATTTAGCACACTGAAGAATAAACAGCCTCAATCCTATCCATGTCAAAGGCTAGAATTTCAAAAAATGGGAAGAATTGGAAAATTGAGTCTTTTAAAAATTAAAACTTTGTCCTGAAACTAATTTATCAGTTCTGATAGGAAATAGGTAGGCTTCTGGGTTTTTTAAACTATGATTTCTACATGGTAAACAACATCAGATGAAATAAGCATTCATGAAGTTTGAATTCCAGGAAAGAATCCAAAGATCAGATAATCTTACCATTTCATGGAGGCAACAGGCCATCCCTTTGTGTTGTTTCATCAGGAGTGTGTGATCTCTGATTTCTAGTGCTGTTTGCTGCATTGATACCCTGCCAAAGACAGGCTCCGAAACTAAGCTATCTGATGTAAGTTACACAGAAATATAAAGGACCATGTTCTCCCTAAAGGGGAGTGTTTATAACATATTATTTTTAAAAAGCTAGAGAAAACATTCACACTAGGAAAGAACTGGTAAAGAAAAAGAGAGGGAGTGGTGGGAATAGTAAGTATTGTAACTGACTAAATACATGCAAATACGTTTAAAAGTTATGTGGCATATTAATGATCCACAACAGTGTTATTCATAAGAGATACTTCTGTTAATTTATAGTATTTTAAACTAATCAGTATGCAAATATTACTTCTCATAGCAATTAAATTATATAATTCTCAGCCAAATCTGTTGTGGCAATATTTGAAGATGTTAAACATTCATGCAATGGGTATGCTATTGATTCACAGTAAGAAGAAAAATGAACTCCCAACATCTTACAATGCACATCACACTCTCCTAAAATAATTTCTAAAATTCCCAAGGTCAATGGTACAAAGAATAAGAAACATTAAAATATGTGCTTGCTATCAGTAGCTTTATCTGATGTCCACTAATCTGGAATAGTCTTGTTTATATGAGCACTGAAAAAGTATTGACTCAGAAAATTTATGCTGGTTTCCAGTGGGAAAACAAAATACTACCTTATTCCTCCATCTAACCAAATTTTTATTTTTTTATTATTTATTATTTATATAAACCTTCAGAAATATTTTATATGTTCCTATTGCACTAATTGAAATGTCATGTATTCCTTAATTTACATTTGGAGATCTTGTAAATAAAATGTACATTTCAAAATGACTAACCCATATTTTTTTCTCCATTTATTAAAGAAAGAATCTGGGGCTGCCACTTGGTAGCATCAGTTCTCAGAAGAAAATTACACAAAGGCTTTCAAATAGAGTGATTATTAACATATGATATTATGGCACCTAACTGACAAAATGGGCTGATAAAAAAAATACCTTTTAGAATCCAAAGCAAGTAATTCAGTTTGGATATGAAGGACAATGATTTCTTTATTTTTCCTTGAAATCAAAGAAATAGTAATGATAAGTGGCCTTTTCTCTTCTTTGGGTCACTGATATTTGAAATCCTCAAGGGTTTTAATTGGTACTCTTCTTTAAATTCTTCATCAGTGAGCTTTCATTCACTGTGTTTTGAAAGCCAGGTATGTAGAAGCCCAGATGTCAAAATCTGAAAAGTGATGTATGTTCACTGCATCATGTTCATGACACTTCTGAGTGCTGACTTGGCAAGCTGTTCAATACTGGAAATTGTAAGATTAAACATGTACTGAGGACTGCTTGGAGAAACAGAGGCATACACATCATCTTCATCTGCGTATAAAATCATTCTTTCCCTTACATTCTGACAGAAGGAGCATCCTGAGCACTCCTGGATTTGATTAACAAAATGAATCTTGTTCCAATCAAATGTTTACAAAATGTAATGGTAAATCCTTTTGAAGGTGATTTTAAGGTCATGGCTGAAACATTAAATGAGTGGTGAAGCACAGTACTGGATGCTATGAAACCTGCCTGAGCTCCCTTAGGTGAAATGCTGGGCGCACTTTTGGTCTAAAAACACAATTCCTGTTCACTGGTTGCAATAGAAGAGGTTATTGGCTTGGCACATATGTCTGTGCCAGGTATGCAAGATTATTACACATATTTTAGAAGTGTCTAAAAAGATTAGAGGGTTAAATTTTTAGATCTACACACCAAAGGGACCACTTATTCAATGTATTTCTAGAATAGGTCCTATCCCATTGTTCACTCAAGGGCACATGCAAATGTAACAAAATGTAAATATAAAAAAATAGCAAGAGACAGTAATTTCCTAATATAAGAATTATATAAGCAAAGGGGTCAAGATCATGATGGGGAAACCCACAGAGACAGCTGAGCTACTGGGAGCTCATGGGCTCTGGTCTGACAGTTGGAAACCTCTATGGTACTGAACTAGGTACTCTGAATGTGGATAACTGTGTGTGGCTTGGGGAGATTGTGGGGCCTCTGGCATTGGGACCAGGATTTATTTCTAGTGTATGAACTGGCTTTTTGGAGGCCATTTACTATAGAGGGATACCTTGCTCAGCTTTCTTATGGTGGATGGGTTTAGTCCTACCTTAACTTGATATGTAGACTATATTGACTCCCTGTGAGAGTCCTTACCCTCTCATAGAAGTGGATGAGGGGCAGGGTGGGGAGAAGCTGGGGGCTAGTAGGAGGATGGGAGGTAAACTATGGTTGGTATGTAAAATTAAAAAAACTTCTAAATAAATTTTAAAAAATTGAATTTTCACAAATCTCAGAGGACAATTAGATATTTTGAGTTAAGAACTTAATTTCCATAATCTATACAACACATCTGTTTGACTTATGGGTACTTAGAAATTAGTTGAGAATATTTCTAGAATTATAGAAGGAAACAGTTCTGGAAGGTGTAGATCTTTTATTAGATCATCTAGACATGAATTTATAGTATTTGTAATGAGTCTAATTAAAAACAGTTGACTCTGAATTAGCCAATATACACCAGGATATGGAATCAAAATGAACCTATGTAATAAATGATAAGATCTAAAAGTTAATTAAAATATTCAAGACAAAGTTCAACACTGCTTTTGTAAAATTCTATTTCTTCATCATATCTATTCCTTGGAAATACAAATTTCACTAAGTTTGGATTGTCCTGTCCACAATGTCATATTTTTTTTTCAGTTAGATTCCACTGTTTAAAATCAAATGTTTAAATAAGGCCATGAAAAATATATTGCTCATACAAAGAAGAGTTAACTTTATATCCAGATGTTTTATATTGATACTGATTTTTAATAACTATTATTCATTGATTCATATATACTTATTGTTCATGACTTCATGTGTGTGTATACTTGCACATGTGCATGTGTGTGTGTATGCATACAGGTTTGAGTGTACATGTGAAAATTAAAAGGTTTGGGGTTGGAGGAAGGTAGATATCTCTTCTTACAATGTAGGTTTAAAGATTGAACTCAGTCATTGGCTTAGTAGGAATTATCTTTACCTTCTAAGCCACCTCCTTAGGCCCCTTTTGTATATTAAATAAATTTTTTAAAAAAGTTTTATTTTTATAAGTTAGTAATTTCTGCAAACAAAAAAAAATCACGATCAAAAAGAAAACAAACTTTTGTTGTCTAAATTGACATATGGTAAAATCAGAAGCAATAATCTCCAAAGAGGACTCAATCTCTTTATCTTTCTTGCACTGCTTCTGATGCGGATTATGTGAGTGCTGTGGAGCCCAAATGTAGAGGTTTGGTCTCTAGCCTGCAGCAATTTGTAAACCTGCCCAAATCCTTGAGAAATATGGCCTCAAATCTCTTCTCTTCTCTTCTCTTCTCTTCTCTTCTCTTCTCTTCTCTTCTCTTCTCTTCTCTTCTCTTCTCTTCTCTTCTCTCTCTCTCTCTCTCTCTCCCTCCCTTCCTCCTCCTCTCTCTTCTCTCCTCCCTCCCTCCATCTCTCATTGTTCTTGTTCATAAGTACTCTTGTTCCATGCATGTGTCGCTTTTATGATGCATTGTGATGTCATAGACTCAATGAGACAGAAATGTCTCTGAAAACATGGGCCAAGCAAACACCTTAGATATTCCACCACAGTTTTATATTCCTAGCTAGCATAGCCAGCAGTACCCTGGTAAGACCCATGAGCATGACTCTATTCAAACACCAGAAGAGGCATTTATGATGCCTGGGTATTCCTGAGAAACTGCAAGCTAAGGGCAGCACTCAGAGCTAAGTTTTGGCACAGAAGGAAGAAGTAATAGCACTTCTCATGCAGTTAGCAGTTATTCCATTACTACAGCATTGAACATAAGAAGTTAAAAAGGTAGAAACATACATAGAACAGATAAACAATGGGAATAATTAGAAAGGAACAGGTTATATAATTAAGTGCTTCCAATGGCAGGTGGGTTTTTGGCAAAGAACTTGATTGGGGAACACATCAAATTTATCCTTTGCCTTAATTTGAAAATACTATATGTAGCTTCTTTTAAAAATAACGTTTTATTCTTTGGAAGTTTTATGTTTATACAATATCCATTTGCCATAATTACCTTGAACTGTCAACTTGACAAAACCCAGAGTAACTTAGGAAGAAAGAACTTCTGAAGGATTTCCCCTATCAGTTCATCCTATGAGGATATATATATATATACATGTATATATATATATATGTAAGAATTTATTAATTGCTAATTGTTGTAGGGAGACCCAGCCCAGTAAGAACTGAGTAAGCCCTAGAAGAAGTTACTCACTTCAGCTCCATTTCCAAATTCCATTTTCCTCTCAGATTCATGTCTTTTTAAAATTATTTTCACTATTTCCTAATATAAATTTGTTCTCTCTGTCTCCCTCCCCTCCTACTATCCATTGGGTCATGACCAGTGGATAAGTCCCCAGAGACGAGTGATTCTCATTCCAGCTGCAACTATCATCTGGCAATGAATCCTACAGTGGTGAGACCTCTGTGGTCAGTTGCCTCCTTCTTGTCCACCAGTTATTACCAGTGTTCTGTTTCCTCTTCTATGAAGTTTCTCATTCTCAGATTAGTAACTCTATTGAACACTCAGGCACACTTACTTTTCAGATTATCCAAATATGAGTCTCTCCATTAACCACTACCACTGCAAGCAGAAGATTTTTCTTCCACTTCATGTTTAGTTCAGGTAAACCAAATTAGCAATAAATAGTGGTCATTAGGATTGCCTGATAACTTATAGAAATGTAGCACTAATTTTGTATTGCTGTTTATTACATCAAATGAAATATCTAATTATACATATATGTATGCAGAGATCAGATAATCCTGTATTAGAATTCAGTTTATGAAAAAATGAGAATGAATATCATTGGCTTATAATACAACTGATAAAAGCTTACAAAACAAAACACACAAACACACACATAAACACACACACATACACACACATACACACACATGAGTGGGGCTTAGAAACAACATGAAATAACTGTGCCAATACTGTGCTTACATATACACTATGCTTATGGTAAAGTCTTGCTGACTAGCACCTTCTAACTATAGTAAAGAGGATATCAGAGGAAATGGTAATAATATAAGGCATTGGCATTTAGGTTTTGAAGGCTCAAATTAAAATTGAATGACAAGTGTAGTCTTGAACCCAGATTTGTATCATAATTAACACATTAAAATTTCCTTTTCTTTAGTCTTTGGGCATTAAAGACTTTGACTAGATTTTATTATATAAATGAAAGAAAGCAAAATGATGATAATCTTTAATTATAAGGCCCTATTTCTAAAATAAAAAATAAGTATAAAATAAATCCTCCAGACCTTCTGGAGGCCTTTGAAAATATTTTTTTTTCCATTAGCTCACTGCAGATCTGAGCATGATGTCGGCTAAGCTCTATTTGCCCTGCCCAGAAACCAAGCATGCTAATGACTCTTTGCAGTTGTCTTATCCCTAGAATCCAGTCTATGTTCTGAAAACACAGACACATTTTGCACCTGTGGGTGTTTAGTAAATGCTATTTGATGATAATGGTGATGATTTCCTGAGAGCAAGGGTCTCTCATCAGAGGAATGTGTGGTTGTTGGAGGCTTTTGATTACTTTTCTCTTGATCACTTAAAAAATAGGTTGGATTTGCTCATCTGTTCAGGATGGTTAAAGGGTCACCTTCTCTAAAGACAGAGGAAGCCCAGGATGACATCAAGGTCCTTTCTAATTTCAAGATTCTATGAAGTAGGATCACTTATTCTGAAGCAGCAGCTCTAAAGTTTAGTGAGTAGAAGATGGTGACCAGCTGCTTTCCTCACTGATTACAGAAAAGGAAGTGTGTTTAAATTTGAGCATGAGCGATTGAGGTAGTGAGGGAAGAATCTTCTAAAACCAAGGATGACTACGTCCAAAAACAAGGGCAAAAGCAAACAGGAAATGAAGTCAGATTGCTTTCCCAAGTATCTCTCTACCCAAAGTAGGTGAGAACACTGCCTCAAGCAAGGACACACCTGCTCTACACTTCTCTTCCTGTCTCTTTCCCAGAATTAGTCTAGCCTCTGTAAGACAAGTTGTAGCTATGTGGCTTGACCACAGAAATTTCTAGAGAGCCTATTGCTGTCTACTGACCTCTTGAAGTTTAGAATCATAATTATTACTTTCTATTTGTTATAAGTTACTCACAACATAGTATTGTTGGCAAGACTGACTTGAAGGTGATCTCATGCTCTCATGTTTTTGACTGCAGCTCATGACTGTCCATATGCTATGAATTGTACCATTTATTGAATTCAGATGTACATAGTAGACAGTGGTGTGTCATGCTAAAGCCACCGCTCTCCCAGACCAAACTTTCATATGGAGCTAAATTATATAAATTAGTAATTTAAATAGTGGTTTTGCTTGCAACTTTTTTAAAGTTTTACCCTAGAATTATTTAAGAGAAAAATCAATTATTATGAAATTATACAAATATATTGTTAGAGACTATATTCAGGTTATGTCAATGTCAGCAGATGATTTTATATTAAGAAAGTGAATTCTTAAAAATCACTAACAATTGGTTATTTTAAGACATGAAACACAATAGCAAATATCATTAATATCTAAAATCTCTGTCCAGAGTTAACTATTATTTTCTCCATGCTTAAAATCCAAAAGAAATTTACATAAGACATTATTATCAAAACTAAGTAAAATATTATATATAACTTATTATAAAAGTCATATACATTTACTATCACAATTAATGTAGGCATGCATTTATTGCGATATGAAACTCTTTCTAAAATGAGGATGACATTATCATTAAGATACCATACAACATTCTCCTTTGTAAAGTCAATATTTGAAAACACATGCACAGGATAATCTTTGAGATACTACATCTGTTATTGCTGATCAAATGCAGCCCTTACGCATGTGAGCATCAGACCTATACCCAGAATAGGCTGCTAGATATTTTTATTTTTATATTAACTTTTTTCTTTTTCCCCTCTCCCAGCCCTTTTTTCTGTCCTCCTCCAGCCTCTCCCTTCCTCATCACTACCATATTCACTCTCCAGAGAAGGCTAGAAATGCCAAGGTGAGTCAATTCAGTCTGGCATATCCAGTTGAGGTAGAACCTAGTTCCTCACCCAAGTGTCAAGTCTGAGAAAGGTGTTTTCCTGCTAGGCATGGGCTTTGAGAATAGGCTCCTACATTTTAATCGCAAGAGAGCAGTGACCTAAGTGTGATTTGAATGGACATAGGCTTCAGGCATATTTACATGTGGGTGCTTCTGTTAGTTGACAGCCACAGAGCCACAAGGTAAACTGAAGTGAATGTGTCTAACATCACCACCAAGAAGGACCAGGTGTGGATCCTAGGGGATACTCACACTCTCAAAGGTAATCTGTCCTTGGGCTCTCAGAACTCTACTTCATGAGGGCAATGTGTGTACACAGGGTTCTGTCCAGGAGGAAAATTATGGTTCCTCCATGTCTTTATATTTTAAAAAGGAAGCTTTCCTGGTATGCCATCAGGCACAGTTTTGCAGAGGCCACTATGATGATCATGACTGGCTTTGGGATTTGTGGGTTAACCTGAAGGATCATAGAATATCATATGTAGCTATTTTGTTTAGGCTGTGAAGAAGACAGAGGAAGTTGTAAGGAGACAAGTAGAAAGGAGACTAAAACATGTACACACGCCAAATTTACATTTTCTTATTTTAATCCTAAGCCACACTATAACAGAAATGTTACCCTGAGATCATGGCTTATACTGAAATAGCAAAATACTTAAAACAGTATTGTAGGCAGTTCAAAGAAACTTCTCTACTAATAATTCACACAAAGGAACAGATCACTTCTTATAAGTGCATTTACTTAGCATTCACCCACCTAGACGTTGCTTTTGAATTTCCAAACCAGTGCATCCACAAGCACTTACACGTTTTGGATATGTTTGTATAGAAGAATCAGAATGTGTGTTTAATTTAATAAAATACAATTTCTTATTATTTACATATATGCAGTTAAATGAAAAATAATCCCTTAATAACAAAAGTTCCCTTTGGATGTTTCTCTGAAGACTGTGCTCACCACTTCTAATACTTCCGTCATATAATCATGTGTGGTCACCATAAGACTGTCACATTCTTAAACCTAACTAATACTTTCTTCCATTCTTATAATCAGAAGAGTTTTATTTAGATTCATGAGTCTTTTGTTTGCATGTATTTAGAGACAACATATGTGTTTCTGATGTCTATAGAGGTTAAAAGTCTTCAGAACTCATGGAACTAAAGCTATGAATATTTTTGGGCTACCATGTGTATTTTAGGAGTCAGTCTTGGGTTCTCTGAAAGAACAAGAAGTGCCATATTTTCCACCTAATTATTGGGTTTTTAATGCACTATAGTCCAGTATTTTTTCTAAAGCCAATGAAAACAAGTTGTTTCCAGGACATTCAAATTTAAGATGAATGTTCTCACACTATAGATATGAGGTAGCTGGATTAAGTGTTTACTTGAAGCTTTATATTATATTAAATGTATATTAAAATGCATGGAGAATTGGGGGTACTGAAAAAATAAAAACACTAGTGGTTTTGATACATTCAAAAACTTGTATTTGTCATTAGAAAATGTATAAAGTTTCTTTCCTACCTAAATTGAGAATAATGCAACAAAATGAAAAGAGATTTAAAAGTACAGTAATAGAGCATTTTAAAGATCATTTTAATATTAATTATGGGTATATGTGTTATCTGTTAGTGTATGCACACATAGGTGGAGTACCCCAGAGGCCAGAAGAGTCTATCAGATCTCCTGGCACTAGAGTTATGGACAATTGTAAGCTACCTAATGTGGAAATATCACTTGGAGCCTCTGCAAGAGCATTATGGATTCCTAAATACTGAGCTATGTCTCTAGCTCCCTAGTAGAAAGAAGCATTATAGGGAGAAAAGTTTGTGTGGCTCACAGTTATAGAGACATTTCATCCCGTCATGGCAGGAAAAGTAAACAAACAACTATGTAGTGCTGACATCAGATTTGTTACTTCTTTCTTATAGGAGATAGATCACAAGAAAAAAAGGGACCTGAGCTCAAACAAAAGGCAAGTATAGCTTTTTTAGTTTTGTTTTTTGTTTTTTGTTTTTTGTCTGCCCCTGGTTGCCAACTTCTTTCAATCAGCATCCTTCTCCCAAAAGTTCTAAAACATGGCATTATCATTTGAAGGCCAGTTTTTCAAACACATGAGGCTGTTATTTCTTCATTTCTTAACACTGAGTATTATTAAAAGGACTAAAAATTTCAGCTATATATGTGTATAAATATAACAAAACTTACAAATATATATACAAAAAATACACAAATTTACAAAAGAGGAATTATAGAGCAAATTGTGATCATGGTCAGATGTTATATATGCTCTTTAATGGGAATTATAAATTATAATTATAAATTCTCAATAAAGAGTAGATACTACATACAATTAGATACTATAAACATTATGGGGCTTTAGATCGCAAGCAAATGGATCGATTTGGAGAATATCCTCCTGAGCAAGGTATCACAACCTCAGAAAGATAAGCAGGGGATGTACTCACTCATTAATGGTCTCTAAACAAACAAACAAGAAAAAAACAAAGCATGCCCAAGCTGCAAACCACAACCACTGAACAGCATCGGATCAGAAACACCCTGGACTGACCCTTCGGATCCCACTCCAACTATAGGAACACCTGACTCACTCTTGAGGGAGGGGGGACAAAACTGGATTTGCCAGGAGTGGAGACTGATCCAAGCATTATTGGGTCAGTGGGACCATAGGACTGTCTGGTGCCTGCCCAGCGAGGGGATGGGGAGTTGTGGAGAAGAAAAAATGACCTGATGTGGCGGGAGGGGAAAGGGACCTTGAATAAGGATATACAGGGATGGAAAAAAAAATCAGAGGAAAAGCTGAACACAAAGTAAATATATGTGTAGCAATTTTATTTGCATTACCACCCTTGATAAGTCATGCGTATGATTTTTATCTTCTTTATAGTTATTGTTAACTTAAGAGCATTTTAAATTCATTTTACTGTTTTTCTTGATAAATATAAAATAAATAAAGAAGAAGGAAAAAAACATTATGGGGCTTTAGAATGTTTGAATAATATTGGACATATTAATCTAACTCCCATATATCCTCTAGAATACCAAGCAATAATACAATATAATACACTATTATATGTATATATATATATAGTGACACACAAGACAAAAATGCACGTATATCATTCTTACTCATAAAGTAAGTCCTAATAAATGTCAAAACATTTAAAGAATATGGAATATGTTTGCTGAGTATGATATATATGACTTGATAACACTACTTACAATACTTCCAAATATTTTAAGTAAATAATGAATGTTAAATTAACTATGTGATAGCTGAGTTGATGTCACAAAGAAAAGATAAAAATAAACAGAAGCGAATTTTATTAAAAAGAAACTAACTAAAAAACACAAGAATAGTACTTGAAGGTTGTACCTGAATCACTAAGGAGAGGCAGAACTCTTAATAGGCCTCTGAAAATAGTAAAAGGCTCTGTATCAGACAACAAATTCAAAATAAAGAATACAACAATATCAACTGCTTTCTCAATGTCAAAAATACACCAATCACTAAAGAATCTTAGGAATGTTTGTGAATGAACCAATGGATAGCCAACCATAAAAGCCTCAAATAGTAACTTAACAAATTTAACGTTTAAATTTTGTAAAAGAATAAGTTCATGCAGTATATTTTGACCATATTTTCTTTTCCTTCAATTCTTCCCAGACAACCTATATACCTATCCACTAAATTTTATGTTCTCTTTTAAAAAGACACAGAAACTTAAAAAAAAGTATCAAGACAAACAGACAAAGAAACCCCTGCCAAAAAAAGACGTAAAAGAATACTAAACAAAACAAAAACTACACACAATACAAAACAGAGAGTCCATTTTGTGTTGTTCATGAAACTTCCATAGAGTTATAATTATATAACTAGTGTTCCATTGAGGAAAACTGATTTTTATTCTCCTGTAGGTATCAGTTGAAAACTAGCTTTTTGGTTGCAGACAAAACTTTGTGTCCATTTCTACAGCCTCTTCTCATTGTTGGGGTTCTGCCTGGTTTGGGTTTGTGTATGTTTTGTGTGTGCTCATAGTATCTGTGAGTTGTTGTGTATATCAGAAATGTTGTTTCTGGAAAATACTATTTCCTTACATTATTCTACTGCCTCTGGAACCACAGTAAACGCCAATATTACTAAGCTACAAATCCTACTTCTAAAACAGCAGCCTGCCTGCAAAATATACTGGTACAATAATGGCTCAAGTGTTATTGGAGTGATCAACCACTTTATAAATTGAAATTAAGGATGACCCACTTGGTGACGTGGAGCCCATATAAGATAGCTGATAAAGTATCTGACACTAGAAAGGTCTTAGATGCTAAGAGAAAAATCTACTACTATTATTCTGCTAAAGGAACAAAGCAATAAAATTATTCATCATGACATATTGATCAGGGCATTGTTCAAACCTCATTGGAAAAGTTGTTTCTTATAGTAGATGAGAATTCACAATGAGATGCACAACAGGACAATATGCAGAGGGTGGGAGACTTTAGAGCATTCAGCCCTACATGGAAATGTCTTTCAAATACCTCACTTCAAGGCTTGGGGATCAAATCAGAAAATCTTGTTTTTTCTTAAAGTAGCAGAGAATGTCCTGGTCAGGAAAATGTAGCTTCTGGAACTCCCCACAACCCCCTGCTATGCTGGTTATCTCCTTTAGTCTATAAATGAAATCAAGCTTTCTTGGTTTAATTGCATTTTGAGCCTTCCCATGAATAGAAGCTCACATTGTTTCCTGATCTATAATAAGCATCCAAAACCAGTGCTTCACAGTCATGCAGAAATGGAACAGGCTTCAAATATATCAACATGTTTAAGTCAAGGGTAGAAGGGGAACAGGTGCCTGCTAGTACATCATAGAGGTCATCTGGTTCTCCACTATCAGCAACAAAGCTGACATATTAAGGTCCATCTATGTTTTTTTCAGATTCAAAGAGAGGGAAGAGTTCTGATGTTAAGCCCAGCAGGAGATAATCCATATAGCCCTTGACCCCTCTGCTCTCAAATCCTCTTGGTCTCTTTCATCTTGGCCCTCTGCCCCTCCATTCTGACTTCACTAATACTACCTGACTCACATACAGTTCCCCATGTCTTTTCTGCTGTTTCTATTTGAACTATCCAGAAAGGCTACTCATTATATAGGTGCAGAGGAGGATCAGAAGAGACCAAAGATACAGAAACTTACTCTCACTGATGTTGTGAGCTTTATGGGCAACCTCCTAAGCTCTAGTCAGGACACAAATATCAACTGTGGAGCTGGAAAATGGAGGCTGTTCATGCTGTGGCCTCCTCTGTGTCTTCAAATTACCACCCTGCCATGGAGGCTGGTTTTCTTTTTAAAACCATTTCTGTTATGCTTCCAAGTGCTGCAATTGTAAATGACCTGGACTCAGAAAGCCTGTGATGTGGGGACACACTGTGCAAATGGTCTTTGTAAGCCATGAGCTGTCCCAAGAGGTGCAGCTACAGCAACCTTAGTGATATCTGAAAAGCCAGTCAGTATCCTGGACTTGCAGAGACTGAAGTCAACCAAGCAAAGTGCATTCAAACCATAATAGTTAGAAAAATGTTCAGGACTCCAGTTCTGAAAAATAAATTCATGATCTCAGGACAAACTTCAGTGTGACCAGCAACAATGATTCTTAAAGCATGTTGCAAGCACCTTCTTGGTATCCCCAGCATTGTGAGTAATGTAGACTCAATAAGAGAACTGAATGTACTCTTCTTTCAAGAGAACAGGTCAGAGAATTGTGGTCTTGCTAATATTTATTTAGCTAATTGTTTATTAGTATAGTCTTAGAGAAAAAGATGAAATAAAAAAATAAAATGTGTATCTTGACAATGACAAAAGATAATATTTAGTTAATGCAGATTATCACATGCAAGGAATATGGCCACATGTGAGTATTTAACCACCCGTTTCTTGTTTGAGAGTTAAAAGCATGGCGATGTTCAAAATAGCATTGCAAAGATTCAGATTAAACGGACAAAATAAGAAAATTCAGAGTTAAGGTTGTCACAACATATTAAAATTTCCTCTGATATAGAAATGGAATAAATCCTCTAATGTTTGATGTCATATATTTGTAAATTATATCAAAATGCAAAATCACTCTAATGTGGGGGCTTCCATTCTAGCCTGAAATGTATTTTCCACTTCTTATATAAAATATAGAACACTCTTACCAAAAAGAGAGAAAATTTTATAAGCGTAGGAAGCTTGTCAATAACAGAGTTGAAAGGTTTGAAGTTTCTATATTGTCTAAGTCAGAATAAGCATGAATCACAAAACATATGGAAGTAATTTTCATCAAATGGACAAGGAAGGTGTCCTTGGCTAGTTCAGCACACAGAATTTACATGGAACATCAGGAAGTTAATCTCTGGTGCAGGTGTTTTTCATTTAATTTTTTCCAAGGTTAGGTCAGTTAGCAGTTATTGTATAATACTGTTAAGGAATTAGGTTATCAGAAAAAAATCACTTCAGAATATACTACTTGTATGCATAAATAGTACAAAGGTCAGCTTATAATTATATATAAGCAGAATAGAATAGAATGTGCCCAATTATTCTCTTAAACACGTATGAATATTGTTAACACTTGAGGGCACAATTGTCAACAGTAAAATCTTTCTATTTTTTATTTGCAGGAAATAAAGACTGGGAGAATTAGTACTATTATAAAACATACAATATTAACAATTTATTTAAGATGAATAGTCTGAAAAATAAAATTATAATAATCAAGCACTGGCACAAAGTTTATCTGCCAGTACTAACTTTATTGTACAAAATATGCAGTGTTTGCATACATGCACATAAGCATAAGAGCAGGAATACATGAAAAAGTACATTCTGTATGTGGATGAATGTGATACAGTATTTCTTTTGCTGTTCAAGACAGAAACCTAAGCTTGGATAGAATGCTTCCTTGAGCCACAGACTATGGTATTCTTTCTATACTGTCAGTTAAAAAAGACTGGTTTTAAAAAAAGAGGTATATTTCATTCCCTTGGGAGAAGCGTTTCTTACGTTTTTTTTCTGTATATTAAATATTTTCTCTTGATAAATCCCTGTTAAATCTTAGAAAATACAGCATAGGCATACTGCTACTGTTCACTAATAAGTTGGACACTTATATTGCCTGGATAAATGTGTAAATGTCTAACACCTCTTTGGGTTTAATAACCTTGTAATGTCTAAAAGTAAACAACAAAACTAGAACATCTTGATTGTTGTGCACCATCTCATTCAGGTCTATTTGAGGATAATCAGTTATCTAATGCCCCTCCATATATACTTTGAAGCATATTTCTTAACTTTTTTCTAGTTCAGACTACTTTTTATCAAATAAAATTTTATATGACCCTGGGTTTACAGGTTTAAAATAATAGGTGTAAAAGCAAATATTTACTGATAATAAACCATAAAGAAAACTAAGATGGTTTCTTAATATACATATGCAATGTTCTGTTTATTAAATTGAAAGCTATTTTGCATGCAAAAGTATGATGTGTTTATAAATTTTTATAGAGAGAATTAAAAAAATTCTGGCTGAAAATTTGACCTGATGAACAAAGAGAACCTCCACAATTTTTCAGAATTGATCAATATTTATAATTTATAGTAGTGTCATTTCACATAAATATACAGTACAACCTGGCATATGTAAAGTGAGGGCCATTTCAGAAATCATTAGAAACTGACCTAATCTAAATAAAAAAATGTTTAATAATTTTTTAATGAAATCCAAGTTGGCAATCAAAACAGCAATTTTTAAAATCAGTACAGTCTAACATGGTATAGTCAAAAATTACACTAATGTGAAGTTTACATTCTAAATACCAATTGTAGGAAAATATTAAAAATCTTCATTTTGTGGGAATAAACTATTGTGCTCTTATTAAAAAATAGAAAATTTTATACAGGCAAAGGTATAATTCATAATATACATCTGGGTCAAAATGTGTGAACATGTTTTTAGGTAGTCTACATTGACATTGCTTGGAATGAGCATTTATTCCCAGTACAGATGCATGCCATGAATTCTGAGCAACAACTGTAATGATGTTGTCACGAAACTTAGGCAAGAAGTGCCAGAAACATCTCATATTCATTATATGTGATTCATTATATATTTGATATTAGATCAATTTTCGACCCTTGTGCATTTAGAAAGCTTTGACTGCTGCTATTTTTTTCCACAAGTTTTTCTCAATAACCACCATGATATAACCCAATTTGAGATTGACTATAAGGCATTGATTAAAGTAAGTTCTACAGGTGGTATCCTCAGAGGCACATCGGACAAGGCATAGAAGAGAGCCAGTTTCTCTGAAATAGCTAAACGCCAGCATGGACAGTATGTGAACAATGTTCATTTGTATGTGTACTATGTGAAAATATGAAAACAATATTTTGTTATTGAAATACAAGTTGGCCTTTTTTTGTGTTTTTCTTTTAAAGTATTTTTAAACTTTTATTTTATACATTTTCAGTAAAATATAATTATATCACTTCCCTCTTCCCTTTTCTCTCTGCAAGGCCTTTCATGCTCCACTGTACAAATAAACAGCCTCTTCTTCCTAGTTATTATTGCTACATATATATAAGTATATGCATAAAGAAATATATCGATTCAACTTGCTGTGGCGGTTTTCGTTGTTCGTGATTTTGTAGTTTGAGGAAGGACAAATCTGTATTGGGCAACTAGTTAGAGGTCTCATCCCTAGGAGAGACTAGCTCTCCTTTTCTCTCTCAGTAGTCATCGGCTACCTCCAATTTCTTCCTTGTCAAGGCACAAGATACTGTAATATTTCCTCCCCTTCAATGTTAGCCTGTCTATTGATAGCGGCCTTGTTGAGATCTTGTTTATGCCACCATTTCTATAAGTTTTTCACCACAGACTTCCTAGAATTCTTTCATTAACATTGCTAAGCATTTGTTTCTTCTGTATGTGTGTATATGAGTAATATAAATATGACCTTAAAATGTGCCTTTTTAAATGGCAACTTGAGACATATTATAATAAAAGGCATGCCAAGTATACATTTGGTGATATTTGACAAATGTAGACAATGAAGTGATATGATATTAGAAAACCCTGTCACCTAAGATTTCTCAGCCCATCTTTTTCCCTCATGGATGATACCTCAGTATACCCAGAAAAGCATATTGTTCTCCTATCATTTGCCATGGCTAGATATGGTTTTTAGACATTTTATTATTTAAATTAGTATGAGATTTAAATGTATAGTTTGGATAGATTTGGAGAGAAAAATGTTGCAATAAATTTTAAAAAATGAAAGTCTTTGTATTTTAACTTCAAAATAACTATCTCTAAACTTAGATAAATTCATCCTTTTCCTTAGGAAATACTTATTTAATCTATGAATACCAAATATAATACAAAATATGCATTAGATACATAGGTAGGTGCATCCATACCTTTGATTATGTGCAATTAGTAATTACAGTGGAAATAGTACTTCTCACCTTAAAATGGATCTCTTTCCTTTTCCTCAACACCATTAATATTATTTTCACCATATACTTAATATTTTTGTTTTAAGTCAAATGCAAGTTTGGTTACCAAGTTTTTTTTAATATTTAAAGGTTTTTAATCAAAAATATTGTTTTGAATCAACATTGGTAGTTAAATGGTGTCCTTTTTTCCATCTACAATAACATTTTGAAAGCATGAAGTACTTGGCTCATTATTATGTTATCACTCCTGTTATAAATGCATAGTGTGTTGACGAGTGAAGACCAAAGCCTATGAACTGGGTTCAAATTGCTACTATAACTCAAATTATTGACTACAAATAAATAGTTAAAATTGACATTAGATTTGGCATCTAGCAAGTACATATTTGTTTAAATTCTTGTCTGAATAGTGTGTGTGTATATATGTATATGTATAATGTATGTGTGTGTACAGGTGTGTGTGTGTTTGTGCAGATATGTGCATATATTGCACCGAGAACATATGAGAAAACTGAGTATTCCTTTTCTTTCTTATTTAATCCTCGCATACTTCAAAAAACTGACTTTGCAAAGGGATGAATTAACAAATGGAGTAACAAATAATTAATGTAATTAATTCATCAACTCTTCGAATATTTGAATTATATTTGCATTATTTATGTATATTTATATTAATCTTTATTATTTTCAAGATTAGATAAACATAATTTTATAGAAGAGGAAGTTCTTCTTCAAACAACCTAATGTCCTGTCTCATAAATTAGAAAAAGTATTCAGAATGATTAACACCATGTATTACAGAAGATTTTCAATCACATTTATAATCTTTTAGAAAAAATAAAGTCTTACCATCTATTAGCTATGAGCTTCTTTTGAGTTATTTTTCCATAGATTTTTCCCCCCAGGACCATGCTTATCCTTAATGCCTTAACCTCCTTTATAGAAAAGGCTAGTCAGACTTAAGATGTAAAGCCTGGTTGAGCTAACAACCAACCTAAAACAGTTTTATTTGTTTTGAAAAACAAAAACAAATTTTTTTTCCAAGATCACTTTTGAAGCAATGTACAAACACTAGATGATTTAAAGCTAGTGTAGCCAATTGGAATATAGACTATAGAACCAGCTGGAAGTTGGACACCTGAACATGGCTGCAGGACTGGGGTGTCTTGGCTAGGTTATCTGCTGTGGCAAAGGCCCCACCAAGGCTAGCACCATTCTCTGACATGGGCTGTGTCAGCAGACAGGGTGCTGGGCAGCAAGAGGCATTCAGAGTAGTTTTTCCTGACTGCAGATGACATGCAGTCACCTCGTTCCTGTTTTCTGACTCCCCTACCATGATGGAATATTCTCTCAAACAGTGAACCCAATTAGACCCCTTCTCCAATACGTTAGGTAACACTTGTCTAAGAATTTTATCAGAACAATAAAAAAATAACCTAACACAGCTGCAAAAGGATATTTAAGAGAATTTTTAACTTGATTTGACTTTTCAGGATGCTCAAAAGTTAAAAATGAACCCTTCTAAATGAACAAAAGACAAAGCTTTCTGAGTATAACTCAGAACTCAGCCTTTAGCCTCTCTAGCATTCAAGTTAGCCATTTCTTTAAACACTCATAGAGTCTGGATATCTAAAGCATAGACTGATCAGTTGTTTCTTTTATAAACATATTCTTCTAAATACTTTACATTCTAAACTCAAATCTTAGTCTACCCATACTTTATGAAACTTTGGGTGCCCAAATGTTCACTGAAGAATCTCCATCTTAGGATATAGTCTCCAGTCTAACAGACTACATAGGGCCAATTCACACTAACAGGAAAGTAACAGGGACCAATTCACACTAACTAGAAACTAAAACGACCACTAGGACCAATTCCCCTAACTGGAGACTAACAAGTCCTAGGACCAATTTACACTAGTACCAATACATAGTAACTAGAGAAAAGCAAACAACTGTTAGGGTGAATTTACACTAAGAAGAGACAATGGCTTGAATCAAGTCACAATCTCAGAAACAAACAACTGTGTTCGGGAATTTAAGTAGCACATGAGCTCTGCATGGACTAATTTCTAAGAGAAACTAGGAAATGCTACTATGCTATGCTAGAAATTGCATACCCTGTCCCCTACCAACCTGCTTTGAATTATATGTCTAATGACCACTGCCTGAACCAGATTGACCAGATGTCTACGGCTATCATTCTCATTTCTGGTATATCAGGTAAGTCACTAATAAATAACTGTGGAATAAGTTATGTTCTTATATGAGCTTCCATATGAAAATCTTCTCTAATTTAAGATTCAAAGTTATCACCTGTGGGTGATTGCAGTTGGATTCTGCATATAAACCTATTTAATATATGTGCCATCAATGTTATTTGCAGCACTGATGACATATTTAATATGTAGATTGTCAGTGGGACAATACTAAGGTCTGTGTACATACTCTAAAAATAATTTTATTGCCACTTTTCTAGAACATATACAGAACTATAATTAAATGAGGAATACAACAGTATTTTTAATTTAAAACAATCAACTTGCATGAAAATTACCTTAATCTCATTTAGATGACCATGACCTGCAATTCCATAAAAAAAAACCCTCTTTTTATTAAAATAGAAATTTTCTAGACTATAGTTATTTGATGCTACTTCGTTCTCTTGGTTAATGTAGAGTCTTTTTTTAGGAACACATATCCCCATATAAATCCACAAACTCAGTGGGAAAGGAGAAACCTCTTCTCATGGCCTAATCAATTGGCCTTAAATACATTACCAACATTTTTCTTACTATTTTACCTCAACTTCATTGTTTCAGATGTTATATATTATATGTGTGTGTATGGTGTCTGACACACACATATTATCAGACATACCATGGGAGAAGATTACTGGAAGAAGAACTTAACAATAACATATTATTACACAAAAAGTACACTTGGGAAGGCTGGGGAAAGAGACATAGTGATCATTATATCCTGCAATGTGATTGATACTTCAATAGAACATTGACATCTAGCCTTTTTAAGTATTATATATATAATTACTTTGTGTTTATTTTATCAAAGCAATTGGTATATTCTCTGTTTTTTTTTAAAAAAAAATAATTATGTAGCCAATGGTGTTATCCTTTGTAAAGATTGTTTTTGTTACTGTTAGCTATTCCCAATTAAAAATATATATTTATTTTTAAAACTTAAAAATTTATCTTTTAATTGGACAGATTTGTATGTATTACCATGTGCATTATTTGAAATGTCGGTATATTGTGAAATGACTGCTAAGGTTAAATAATGCATGTGTTATATTAAAGGCTAAACATGATTGAAATGAGAACAGTTAAGACCTGCTCTTAACACTTTCCCAGCAGAGAACACATAGCTGTTGCCTATTGTCACTATGCTGTGAAGTTGATCTCCTGAGCTTTGCCTCCTGCATAAGTGCAAAAGAATGTGGATTTTTGATGTTTCGGTAATTGTATTACGTTGTGGCTTTGTCTGAGTTAATTCTTATTCATGTTTCTCAGAACTGGGAATCTTATTCAATCTGGACCTCATTCTTTTCTTCAACTACAGAACATTTCCCTCCTTTCAATTACCAATTCTCCTTTATTCTCTTTATCCCCTTTATTGTAAGCTTCACTAGGAGATGTCGGAATCACTAAATCTGTTCTTTATACTTTAAACTATTCTTTAATACACTGTATGTATGTCTGTGTGTTGTATATATCTATGTGCCTGTGTATGTAGTTTGTATATATGAGTTTGTGTGTATGCATGTGTGTGTAGTTCTCTACTACTACTAGGTAAATCTTTCCCTATTATTTCTACTCTAGAAACAATTTATGAAGCATTTTATTATCAGTTTTGATATTGTCACTTTATTCTTCTTATAGTATCTATTTATTTATGCAAATATTTATTGCATAAGCTGTCATGTTTATTTTCTGGCTATTGGCAGACATATCATTGTCCTCAGTTACTCCTTAGTCCTCTTGAACATGCAAAGAACTCAGTTCCCAAACCACTAATTACTTTGTATGTTGTAAGACTAAAAATGTAATCAAACATCCTTACTTATGAGAGGTGGAAATATAGAAAACAGAGAAATGTCGATGGATGCTTTAAGAATCAGGAGAAGCCAGAAACAGGAGAGTACAGGAGATGCTAGTTTAGAGAGTCTAAAAATGTAGAATCTCTAGTCAAGAAGCAGAAAAAGAAAATGGTTCACTTGCCCAGAGATTCCCAAGGAAAAAAAAGTTCTTCTTGCTGACACCTTGATCTTTAAATGTCCTAACCTACTACACACTTACAAATTTGTGATTATTTAGTCACCTATATATTTTTTATTTTAATAGAATAAGGTCTCATTTTTTATTCATGTATCCCCTTGTTCAAACTCTCTTCTCCCTCCCGCCCCTCCCAATCACGCTCCTTTATCCCTATCTCCTCATCTCCTCCCCAGAAAGGGCAGGAGGTCCCAAGGTATATTAGTTCAGCATCCACTCCAGGCAGATCTGCTTTCCTCACCCCAGCATCAAGACTGGGTCAGGTGTTCCTCTGGAGGGAATGGGCCCAAGGTGCCAGTCCAAGTTGCTTCAGTTCCCAGGCTCTTCAGTGGTTGCGGTTTGCAACTTAGACATGCTTTGCTTTTAATTTAAAGTTCACTAATGAGTGAGTGCATCTCCTGCTTATCTTTCTGGGTTTGTGACACCTTGCACAGGAGGATATTCTCCAAATGCATCCATTTGCCTGCAAATTTTAGGATATCAATTTTTCTTCCCGCTGAGTAGTACTCCATTGTGTAGATGTACGACAGTTTGTTCATCTATTCTTCAGTTGAGGGACATCTAGGTTGTTTCCAATTTCTTACTATTATGAATAATGCTGCTATGAACATAGTTGAGCTAATGCTTTGGGGGTACAAATGTATATCTTTAGGGTATATGCCCAATAGTGCTATTGCTGGATCCTTGGGGATATTGATTCCCAGTTTTCTGAGAAACCATCATATTTTAGCCCCTATATTAAGGCAATTTTCTGTTGTGTATAGGAAGCTAAGTCTGATTCTTCCATTTTTTTTAACCTTTATTTATTTATTTGCCTTGGTGTTTGCCTGGAAATGGAACTACAGACAGTTGTCAGCTGCCATGTGGGTGCTGGGAATCGAACCCCGGTCCTCTGGAAGAGCAGACGGTGCTCTTAACCACTGCGCCATCTCTCCAGCCCCTGATTCTTCCATTTTTAAAGGGTTTGGAGTCCTCTTATTTATTCTGCCATGGTTATTTTATCTGCAGTATTGTTCTATGAAATTTCCCTTCAACCTTATCCTTTCTCCTTGGAAACACAGACCTATTGCCGGGCATTAGACTTCACACATTCTGCCCTGGAGTCTCCAGACTTGAACAGAGGGTTATGGTCACCAACTTCTACAAAGTACCCATGGCGTAATGCTGGTCCAATAAAGAACCCAGCAGCCATAATGACCCCATGTTAGTTGCACTGTTTTCTGTTTCTCTGTCTTAATTTGGCAAATATTATTGCTAAGCTACCTCCTTGGCAAAGGTCAGTAGCTTCTTTTTCAGATCTGCATGGTGAATACCTCTTTTTAAACACACATTTATGTGTACCTAGAAACATGAATGTATATAATTTAGGTTAAAATACACATTCATGCATTAGAGTTTTAACTAAGTTGGTACAATGTTTACCTAGAATTTATGAACCTCTAGGTTGATCCCCAGCATACTATAAAACCAAACATTGTAGTGCATGGCTGTAATCCTACCATTCATAAACTGGAGGTAAGAAGTCTGAAGCTCAATTTTATTCTTATTAATCTAGTGAGTGTGAACCCAGTCTGGACTGCGTGAATCCCTGTATGAAATTACTCTTTTAGAAAACTGACTGCACAGCTCTGGGAGTCCAGTGGAAGAGAAGGAAGAGAGATTATTTGAGTAGGTAGGGTCAAGATTATAACAGGGAAATCTACAGAGTCAACTCAACCAAGCTCCTGGGAACTCATAAATTCTAGATCTATAGCTGTGGAGCCTGATGGGACCTTAGTAGACTCTCTCTATGTGGGAGACACTTGTGTTGCTTGCTTAAGCACCCCACACCCCCACCCCTGGCAGTGGGATCAGGATCTATCTTTGATGCATGAGCTGGCTTTTTACAGCAAATTCCTTACTTTGGGTGATTGGCTCAGTCTTGATGCAGCAGGAAGGTGCCTGGTCCTGCCTCAACTTAATGTACCAGGCTTTGTTGACTTCCCATGGGAAACCTTAACCTTTTAGAAAAGTGGTTGGAGAGTGAGCTAAGGGGGAGGTGGGGGAGATAAGAGGAGGGATGGGAAGTAGTACTGAGGTTGGTATGGAAAATAATTCTTTTAAAAAATAAGTGACAAAATAGCAGTGGGCTTATAGTTATAGAATGTCTAATCTGGTTTTATGGCCAAAACTGTTAGCTTTTAATAGCACATGAACACCGATTTCAAACAGAAAAAAAAAATGCAGTTATCTCGTAAATGAAATGAATATTGGCTATAAAATTTCACCCAGATTAAAGATTTCCTTGACAAGTGTGTTTTCATTATTATTCATATAATAGTGAACCCTATAAAGATAATTTAATATACAGAAAGATATCAATGCTCATTTCATAACTCATACAATGATACAGGGCAATTTTAATCATTGCTGCAAGTTAAACCTTTTAGCCAAAAAACCCTTTATTTTTAAATATAAATATCTTAATAATATTTAAAATTGAAATGTACATATTCTGTAGATTTTACTAATATTTAACAAGAGTCACAATCAGCCTTTTGAAGGCTCTTGTTAACTAACAATTATATCATATTCTGATGTTCTTTCTGTCACACAGTGTCTAAAATGCTCACTGACTTGTAGAGGATATTGAGTTATTCTGTTTTGTTCAAAATCTACACTTCTTTTTGGATTTTATGTGGTTTCCATATCTTATTTTTTAAAATAGTAGTCAGGCCATGGAAGATGGGAGCCACAGAGAGAGATACAGTTTGTAGATTGTGCCCATGTAGAGAATTTATTGGAGGAGGGGAAGAAAAAAGAAGTAGGTAGGAGCTGAGGAGAGAAGAGGAAGAAGAGGAAGAGAAGAGAGAGGTGCATATATGACATCGAGGGGGAAAAGAGAGCGAGTAAGAGATACAGAGACAGAAAGACAAAGAGAGAGACAGAAAGGTGGAAGGTGGTCTGCGTCCACCTCTTAAAGGGTGAAGGACTTTGCACAAGCAGATAATTGGATTACTTTGTTAGTACCCTGAGTGGGCCAAGGTACTGCCTGCTTGTTAGCCATGTCCCAAAGGGATGGAGCTGAATGCTAAACTCCTATACCATAAAAATAACAGCAAGCTTGTCATTTACACTTCTAAAATGTGAATGTGAAGCACAAGCATCGCCACATTTGCTCTGCCTTCTCTCACACATATTGGTTTTGCTCATCAAATCATAAACACTAAAATATCTTTATTACAATATGAGGTTTGATGTACTTACTCTCTTTAAAAATTGCTTCTGGTAACGAGGTAAGACTATAGATTTAAGGAGGTGTGAACTTATATTCTCACAGAGATTTTCTCAGTGTTCAGAACTGCTATGATTGCTTCACTTTCACAGCACTTAGAAGGAAAGTTAGGGTGAGGTCCTACTGAACACGGACATGTCATGTCAACTAAGTACACATGTAATGCTGCAGTAGGAAGTCACTTTGTCATAAGACTTCAGAGCACATGACACTTGCCCTTTTGTTGCCAAGGTCTTTCAGAAGAATCTGGGTTATGACTCTAGAGGCCAACATCAGAGAAAAATGCATATTTTCAAACATTAATAATGTCAAGAGTTGCAGATTTAGGTTAAGATCAATATAATAATAATGTCTTCAAGATGTTGAATCAAAGATTATCTTTAGGAATAAAGATTTGCCCTGGTTCACCACACTTTCTTCCTTTCAGTTCTTAGTGAGAAAGCATGCGTGTCAAAAGAAAATGGATTTGGGCCCTAAATAGTAACCACTTCACACAGTCTCTGTATTAAAATGAATTAAGCCATTGCAGAACTGGTCTGATCTCAGTGTCTGTTCTTTTATACCCTTTGTGCTAATAAATGTTTAATTTCATTTGCTCATAAAAGGTACAATTCTGATACAGAAAACAATACCTGGATATTATTAGTATATAGTATCTACATTTCTCTGATTTTTAGGGTTAGTGGCATTCTAAATTAATACCATTTGCCTCTCTTGTGATTTAAAATACTATTTCCACTTCAACAAGGTAATATGATACAATTGAGGAAAACAATCATGAGTCACTAAACAATAAATTCACCATTTCTACATGCAGAGTTGTAAGTTAACCATCATATAAAGGAAATATAAAGGTCTGTCTGAGTGTATCCAGCACACATGAGATTAACCTGGAACTGCCCCTGAATGTTTAAGTGTTTGCATAGCCCAGTCTGGTTTGGAGGAATCCGGCTTAGTTCAGTATCTATGCTGGGCCTCCTTTTTGTGTTTCATCTTCTCATTAAAAGAAGTAGAGATATTCATAATCTTTAACCGTTACTGACTTTGAATTACTTAAAGATTTTTGTGTATTTGAGTTCAGAGATATTACTTAAATTTCATTGCTTTACATATTCTTGAAACAAGTCTATAATTTTCCATGAAGAATGATTGGAGCAAGTAAGGTTGGTTAGTAGGTAAAGCTGCCTTGACACTAATTCTGACTGCCTGAATTTTGTTTCTGGAGTTGACATAATGGAAAGAGAAAACCAGTTCTTATAAAGTGTCCTCTACATGGATCACCATTTTGAGGTAAGACAAATTGTGTTATTTACTCAGAATGAATATGCAAACCACAGAGCCTCTACATGGCACCATGGATTCTACAGGTATAATTGTAAGACTTCAGGAAATCAGAAGAAATACATTAATAACAGAATTAAAATCACACAGACGACAGACAGACAGACAGACAGACACATACACACAGACACACACACAGACACACACACAGACACACACACACACACACACACACACACACACACACTGATATATCCAGAGAGAGAGAGAGAAAGAAATAAAGAATTGAATTAAGAGTTTACCAGTGTCTTTTTCTATTAGCCATAGCAAAAATGTATGACAAACATTAGTTAAGGTCAAGGTTAGTAGCCACAGAATTTATTTGATATCAGATATATTTGTGTTTTGAAAGCTGAATTCATCATGCTTATCTTGCTTATTATCTATCACTAAATCCTTTGAATTGTTCCAGTCACAACAAGAGTCCAATGACCCAATAACATAACTGTATTTCCCTGCCGAGACACAGTTGGATATTTATTGCTACACTTTCCAAGTTCTTGTCAGTACCTAAGTTTTCTAAGAGTGAATATTTCCCCCATAAACAATTACAGCTATCATAACATCCCCCGAGGTGCATAATTTAGGATGAGATGTTTAATGTTCTTATACAAGAACTACTCTAGCATGTAAATTTTTTTCCAAATAGAAAGCCAACTTAGTATTCAATTCAATCCAGAATGGTTACTCTTCCCCACAAAGCATTTAAAATGTCATTTTTCACATACACATGGACATGCATCCCGCTGTACAATTGCCCTATAGCGATTACACTGTATGGAAAGAAGCTAAATTGGCAGCAGCATTATAAAGAATTTGTTGTAAAGTTTTATTTGAGCATTTGCCAATGGAAAAATCAAGGGTTTCTGAAAATAATAATATTGATGCTAACACAAGGAAAAGATCAGCCCCATGTAAAAAGATTTGAAACAAGAAGAGTAGGAGTTCAAAGAAGAGGGCTGATATATCTCTTATGGGAAAATATCTCTTCTTGCTAAGAGATTCTACTAATCCATTGGGGAAGATTACTTCAAAGTTAATAACAGAAAACTCTGTGTGTGTGTGTATACAATCATAATTCATGTAATATAAAATCAGTACATCTGAGTTGTATGATATACATTATAAATGTCTTTAAGTTGCAAATACTTAGGCTTTGTAGATGTCATCATAATACAGAATTTTACACAATTACACTGGTAGTAACCCTTAACAAAATTTTACAAACTATGCTTTCCCTAATTGCTTCTTCAAAAGGATTCTCAAGTACCCTCATTCACATCTCTTATCATAGCTGAAGTATAACAATCTCTTGGTTCTCACTTGTGTTCTCTTGGAAGATGAATAACATGAGAACTACTCTTTGAGGCATGTATGCTCTCACTGCTTCCAGATTTGGCCAGGACAGAGACAGCTAACTGTAGCTTGGAAACTTAGAGCAGACAAAGACCAAGAGGTATGTAGAAATATAGGTAAGATATGGATAATTATGCTATCATCCAATGTAAAAACAAAAATTTGAAATAATATTCTTGAAAAAATAGTATAATTGGTAGTAAATGAAACCAGTTTTCTTTTTTTAATTTTAAAATGTCATTTATTATTATTGTTGTTGTTGTTTCTTGTATCTTATTATTTAAAACAATTTTAAAATTTAAATATATTTTGAGTATAATTCTTTTTTTTCTGTAAATCCTCCCATTTTCTTTCCCATCTCTACCCACTCAAGTTTAAACTCTTTCTCAAAACACACAAATACAGAATACAACAATAAAATCATCTGAAACAAAGAAAATGAACAAAAACTCTAAAAAGTAAAATGAAAAAACAATCACCAAGCTTTAACTAAAATAAAAGCATGAAAAAAAAAAACTTTTGTAGTTCAACTATATGTTAGTCAGCTGCTCCTGAACATGGTATTAGAAACCAATTTTCACACCCAGATAACCACTGGTAGAACCTCTGAGTTTTAACTCTTTGGCAAATCAGGAGTCTACTGATGGAAGAAAGTTCCTGTGAAAGACTTCCAACCACAGATTTCAGCAGACTTGGATCATAGACTTGATTTGATTTTGGTCAACACTGAGCACTTGTCTCTGAAGGAAATATTACACAGAACACAAGGAACAAAGAGAGAGAAAAAGAAACCTTAATTCCTAATGTATCTGCGGCTTGTATCTGGTTACTAGCTGATGCTTCTCACCACAGACACAAGAGGAAGCATATACCATCATGTCTTCCCCATGGTCACAACACCCTAACTTCTGGCTGAGATGATTCCCAAGACATTTCAAATGTGGTGAGCTACTTTTTACTATCCATTTCAATTTTTGGTTGTATCTCCTTAAATACAGACAGTGAAAACAAAATCCATGAAGACATCTCTTTATAAAGAAAAATTTAAAAAGTCACCTGCACATATACGAGAGATATGTAAGGTCAGAAAAATAGGTAAAGGAATGTCACTCACAAGGCTAAAATTAATTTTATACACAGAGATGGTCTATGCCCAACTAGAACAAAAGGCAGAACTTGAAGACAAAGCCACAAACTGCATAGGAAGTGGAGAGTACGACTTTCATGAACACATTATTAGACTCACAAGTCCAGTATGCTCATCAAATTCATAAGACACACAAAGTGCTGAAAAATGTTGTCAAACAAAAACACTATATCCTGCATAACTTTCCTTCAAAGTCAGGAAAAGGAAGACATTGGCAAATAAACAAGATAGAGGATTTTGTTACCACCTGACTTCCCCTTAAGAAATGCTCTAGTGAGTCCTTGTTGAAATTTGCATTAGATTGTAACTCAAAGCCATATGAAATTGAAATTCAAATAAAGGGAATGCAATAAATAATCTAAAAGCTAATATCACTGTAGCTTTATGTAACTCTGTTTCCTGTACTCTCTGTAATATTAGACTAAAATATTCAAACAGACATTTTTCATATAAATATAGATTGTAATACCACATTTTGTTTTCTACTTAATTTAAAAATTTGATGTAAAAAATATCAGTAATTTTGGGACATAAAATATACAAAGACCCAATTTAATAGCATGAATGACTGAAAACAATAGGAATAAAGCTTTTAAAGAAAAAATCTCCACATTTTCTTCATAGTAGTACAGGCTTCTTGGTATTCATCCCAATTAAACTATAACTTGCAACTACATCATACTAAAATTTAATTACCATGGAAACCATAAAAATAGAAAACAAAAATATACAGTAAAGAAAACGAGAAGGGGGTTTAAAGACTTCATTTTAAAAAACGACTATGCAACTAAAGAGATTGCTTGGTAAATAAGAGCACTGGATGCTCTTTCAGATGATTCAGATTCATTTTCTAGCATCTACATGTTGGCTCACAACCATCTATAACTCCAAGACTAGAGGATATAATAGCCTCTTCTCAGTTATGTGGACATCAGGTATGTGTGTGGTATACAGACATACATGAAGGTCCAATATCCACACATATCACATAAAAATAATTTTTAACAAATCAACTAATTACAAAGAAAGGAGAAATGCAGTGAAAGAGATAGAAAAAGTGATAAGGCATATAAAGTCGAAGAGTTCTGCTACTGACTTACGGATTCAGATACTTACAGATTCTTACTTTAATAATATATAGATTGGTATTGCCAATCAAATATTGAAGTTCAGCAGACTGGATTTGTAGTTACTTTAAGTAATACTATTTACAAAACAGACTAATTTCAGAACAAAATACACACACCAAAAAATTAAGTTTTTTTTCTTTTATCTTTTTTTTTAATGCTGGTTGTAGTAGTTTTTTTTCTTTTCTTTATTATTATGAATAAAGAAGTCACATTTTCTATCCCTGTATATCCTTATTCAAGGTTCCTTCCCCCTCCTACCATATCAGGTCATTCTGTCTTCTCACATCTCCCCATCCCCCCCATGGGTAGGCAGTCCCAAGGTCCCAAGGTCCCAAGGTCCCAACATTGCTTAGTTCAGCCTCCACTCCTGGCAAATCTAGTTTTCTCCCCCCATCATCAAGACTGAGTCAGGTGTTCCTCTCAGGGGAGTGGGATCCAAGGAGTCAATCCAAGGTGTTTCTGATCCCAAGCTGTTCAGTGATTGTGGTTTGCAGCTTGGACATGCTTTGTTTTTTGCTTTTTTGTTTAGAGTCCACTAATGAGTGAGTACATCCCCTGCTTATCTTTCTGGGTTTGTGACACCTTGCTCAGGAGGATATTCTCCAAATGCATCCATTTGCCTTCAAATTTTAGGATATCATTTTTTCTTACTGCTGAGTAGTACTCCATTGTGTAGATGTACCACAGTTTGTTAATCCATTTTTCAGTTTAGGGGCATATAGGTTGTTTCCAGGTTCTTGCTATTACAAATAATGCTGCTATAAACATGTGGGAGAACATCATCCACAATGGATATCTACTAAGCAGAGAGAAAATAAGGAAATTAACATAATAAACCAAGAAGAAATAAGGGATATGCAAAGAACTCTCTACACAATGACAAATGCACTCTTTACAAGTGTCCATGAGACATTTTTCATGATACAGCATAGACAGACTACAACCTAAGCCTTAAGTGTTTTTAAAAGATTGATGTCATACAATATATCTTCTCCAGTAACATGAAGTCAACATAAGAAGGAGAAAGTAAAAAACTTACAAATTTATAAAAATTAAATCATGTTCTTTTATAAAATGGTAGGCTAAATATTAAATCACAAAATAAAAAGGATATAGATGAACCAATTAAAAAAAAGTACATCAGGGGATGTAGTCACTCATTAGTGGACTCTAAACAAACAAACAAACAAGAAAAAAGCAAAGCATGCCCAAGCTGCAAACCACAACCACTGAACAGCTTGGGATCAGAAACGCCTTGGTTGACTCCTTGGATCCCATTCCCCCTAGAGGAACACCTGACTCACTCTTCAGGTTGGGGAGAGAAAACTGGATCTGCCAGGATTGGAGGCTGAACTAAGCAATATTGGGACAGTGGGATCTTGGTACTGCCTGCTACCTACCAAGGGAGGGGATGGGAAGGTGTGGAGAAGAGAGAATGACCTGATGTGGTGGGAGGGGGAAGGGACCTTGAATAAGGATATAAAAGGATAGAAAGTGTGACTTCTTTGTTCATAATAATAAAATAAAATAAAGTATATCATGTCAAAATTTATTGGGAGGAAACAAAGTGGATATGGAAGAAAAGGGGGTGGGCCTAGTGGAAACAAGGTGGAAAGTGGGAGAGAAATAATCAACATGTACTATATGAAAATATTAGTGTCAATAAATTATATAATAAAAATGTTTTAGATACAAAAAAGAACTTCTAACAGGAAAATGTCAAATATTGTAAAGCAGGAATTATGGGCTAGGGACTTGCCTCAGTGCATAAGTGAGGGTATGAGTTTGAATCTTTAGAAGACACAAAAAAAAGCCTAGCAAGGCATGAATTTTTGTAACTCTGGCATTGGAGAAATAGAGACAACCAGACCCTGAAATCTTGGTGAGAGCAGCCTAGCTAAAAATGTCATGTCTTTTTCTGTTTTGGGAATGCTCCCAGGGTTATGCAGGCATATACACATGTATATACATATCATATATATAGTATATATAGTTATCACAGAAAAAAATCAAACAAGAAAGACGATGTCAGCAAGATAACTTCATACCTTTATAAACTTAACAATGAACAAGAAACGAAACACATACTAAACAGAAGCAATGAACCATAAAGAACAGAGCAGATATTTCTGGAATTGAAACAGAAAAATCATAAAGAAAACCAATTTTATAAAAAGTTAATTAATAGCATTTATTCTTAAGATCCTCAACAAAATACCAGCAAAATCAAATCACTAACATATTAAAAGGATTATAAACCATGACGAAGTACAATTTATTCCTGGAAAGCAAATACATTTTAATACAAAAAAATGGAATTTATATAATATCCCACATTAACAGAATGAGGGAGGAAACAATACACAATCATCTTTATTGATGCAGAAAAATCATTTGACAAAATTTAATATGCTTTTCTAATAGAAGCACTCAATGGAAGTACTAATAGAGTGAAATTACATCACCATAATAAAACCCAGATGGCGACACACAACAAGCATCATACACAATGGTGGAAAAAGGGAAGTTTCCTGTAAGAATAAGAGTTGGTCAAAGATTTTTTTTTTGACTTCTTGGCATAAATTTAGATTGTCAATGCCTAGCCAGTGAGCAAGAAAAACAGTCTTTCTCAGAATCAGAAAAAGGCATCAGTTTTTACAGAAGATATAAGTGTAGAAAAGCATAGATTCCATAAGAAAGAAACAAATTAAATTCAGCAACGTTGTAGGATCCCAAACCAACACAATTGCCAGTTGAATTTGTATATATTGTAGTAACAATAAGTGTTTCAGAGGGGGAAATTCTTTGAGGACAAACAATAAGTATTTCACAGGGGAAATTTTTTCAGGATAATTTACTTATAAAAACATCATAAACAAAATAAAATGTGTGAAAATTTTTTTTGACTAAAATTTAAACATTTCCTAACAAATTGAAGAAGACATTGATTGTGAGTCAATGTGTAGAAAGACAGTACATACTTCCCAAGTGGAAGACTTGATAATATTAAGATTCACAAATTGCCTGCAGTGATTTGAACCTGGATTAGTTCTCTAAATTTTGTGGACTGGGAAGGACTGAAGAGGGATTGGGTAGATCCTAGGATATGATCCAGAAGAAGATAATACCTATCTTGTAAGGGTGTGTTAGGTTTTGGCACCTGCTACTCCAGCCAGAAGTAAGTGGTTGGGATATACAACCACGAGTCATGTGTGTTCTGAAAATGGCTATTTTTCCTTTCTACTTCTGCCTCTGTTTTAATATAGGCAAAAATCCTAGCTCACCAAAAGCCAGAACCATATTAATTATTCCTTCCTGCACCACAATCACTCAAATAGATCTCAGTTACCTAGACTCACACATTTTATTCTATCAACTTAAAAAAGGGTAAAACGATTCAAACATATCACCAAATTTAATAAAATTTCTGTGAAAAACTTAACGAATTTAAGAAAGAGAAAAATTCATCCTAAAATTCTTAAAATCTCAGGAAATCCTTCACAGTCAAAATAACATTTAAAAAAGCTAATTTGGAGCAATCACATTTACTAATTTTAGAATGCACTGCAAATGTATGATAATCCAACAGTGTTGTACCGACATTGAAGAAAACAGCCCATTGGGTTGTAATGTGGAACCAGAAAAATTCGCATATGTATATGCAAGTGATTTTGACATGTTTGTTAGAAATATTCAATGCCAAGAAGTCAGCAATTTCAACAAATATTGCTGAGGAAACATGATGCTTTTGAACTCTCACCTAATAAGATATGTAGAAATTAACTTAAACAACTAAATGCAAAGTCTAAAAATTTGAAGGTTTAATTAATTTCTGATTTGACAAAAGTCTCATTCCACAAGATGGAAACCATACCCAATACTGTGTGGGTAACCAATATCTAAGACTAGATAGCCATAGCCTACATACCTAGTGTAAAACCTAATAGTATTGATCTAAAAATAAATAAATAAATGTAGCAATAAAGTCATACCTAATTATATTCTACTGTACTCATAGATCAGTGTCTTAGTCATCATTAGAGAAGTTTCTTCCTGCAGAAGATAAGAACAAATATGGAGAGCCACGGCCAGACATTATGTACAGAATGAGAGATATATTGAGATTTATCCCTAACAGTAATGTCTCCATCAAATCCCTCCCCTTGTGGTTCAGAGAAGTGTAAGATCCAGAAGGGACTGAGGACACCAAGAAAACAAGGCTTTCTAAATCAACATGATCAAATTTCATATGAACACACAGAAACGAAGGCAGTGTACAGGGCCTGCACAGAATTTCACCAGGCTCTCTTTGTGCACGTGTGCATACGTGCATGCATGCATGTGTGCGTGTGTGTGTGTGTGTGTGTGTGTGTGTGTGTGTGTGTGTGTGTGCATTATGCCTATTTTCATGAGGTTCCTAAGTAGATCTTGTAGCTGGAGGTTTCTGGCCCATACACCTGCGGCCACAGACATATTAATTTCATTGTGTTTGGTCTGTTGTTTAGGCATATTGCTATGTAGCTCTTTCATCTTTATTCAACCCATTTCTATTAATCTGTTCTGCCACATGGCTCACCTACCTGTGTTCTTTACATGTTTCTTCTTTGGTGGCTGGATCAATCTCTCTCTGTCTCTCTCTCGATTCCACCGTTCTTCAACCTATACTTCCATTTTCCTGCCTACCTTCGGTGCCTGCCAAGGCCAAAATAGTTCCTTTATTTAAAGAATGATACTCACAGCATTCAGAAAGACATTTCCACATCAAGATCTCTAATTCTTTTGCCTTCTCTTTGAGTCATTTCCTTCTGTGTGTTTGCTTTGTTCAAAGCCAATGTTTTTGTTTTATTTTTATGTTATTATATTATTTGATATTAATTATGTTACATTATTATCCTTTACATTTTATTTGAGATGCAAAAAGGGAGTGACCCAGATGAAGACATGGGAACAAGTTAGGAGGAGCAGAGAAGAGGGAACCTCTAAATCAAGATCAATTACCTGAGAAAACTATTTTTAATAAAGGGTAAAAATACACTCTGTATATTATTGTTTCCACTGGGAAAATTCTTCATGATATTGCAAGTATAAAAAAAAAAACCTGAGTAAAAGTTAGAGAAAATGAATGTTTTGAACTTGTCAAAGTTGAACATCAAGAGACACACTCAAAAAACAGCAGCTCACAAAGTGGACATGTGAAGAGCTGAACGTGTGGGCATGGAGATGTGTTAGTGTGTAAAGGAATGATCCTGACTCCTTGTGTGAAAGCACTGAAACCCACATGGTGGAAGGAGAAAACTGTCTCCTTGAAGTTGTCCTCTGATTTCTACATGGAGATTGTGCTACATATTCAGGAACACATGCACACACACACACACACACACACACACACACACACACACACACGTGTTTTAAATAAAGATTTCTGAAGATCAGAGTACAAAGCCAGAAACATAGTTAGCCATAGAGGTCAGAGAGTTGTGGCATATTCCTTTATTCCTAGGACTTGGAAAGCAGAGGCAGAGATCTGTCTACATCAATCTCATTTAAGCCATTGTGGCCTTGAACTCACAGAGATCCATAAAGATCCCTGCTTCTGACTCTGAAGCACTATGATTAAAGATGTATGCTACCACTCCTTGATCTCCATAGCTAGCTCTGTCCTCTGATCTTTAATAATCATTATTTAATACACAATATGTCACCGCACTCATGCACACACACACACACACACACACACACACACACACACAGATTGAGAGAAAGAGTAATTAAATAATAAATAGATAAAGTAATCTACTTTGTAACACTGTACCTTGAAAAGAAGAAAGTACATTAGTGCAGTCACATTAGATAGTAGTATGGCAGTTTTCTGATCTTTTCAAGAAAGAAAATTTTAAAAAGATCAGATAATCAGTCTCCACTCCTGGCAAATCCAGTTTTCTCCCCCCTCCCTCAAGAGTGAGTCAGGTGTTCCTATAGTTGGAGTGGAATCCGAAGGGTCAGTCCAGGGTGTTTCTGATCCCAAACTGTTCAGTGGTTGTGGTTTGCAGGTTGGGTATGCTTGGCTTTTTTTCTTGTTCATTTGTTTAGAGACCACTAATGAGTGAGTACATCCCCTGCTTATCTCTCTGAGTTTGTGATACCTCGCTCAGGAGAATATTCTCCAAGTCCATCCATTTGCCTGCAAATTTTAGGATATCATTTTTTCTTATTGCTGAGTAGTACTCCATTGTGTAGATGTACCACAATTTGTTAATCCATTCTTCAGTTGAAGGACATCTGGGTTGTTTCCAGGTTCTTGCTATTACAAATAATGCTTCTATGAACATAGTTGAGCTAATACCTTTGGAGTGTGAATGTGCATCTTTAGAGTATATACCCAGAAGTGGTATTGCTGGGTCCTTGGGGAGATTGATTCTCAATTTTCTGAGAAATTGCCATATTGCATTCCAAAGTGGCTGAACAAGCTTAAACTCCCACCAACAATGGAGGAGTGTTCCCCTTGCTTCTCATGCTCTCCAGCATAGGCTGTCATCTGTGCCTTTTATCTTAGCTAATCTAACAGGTGTTAGGTAGTATCTCAAAGTTGTTTTGATTTGCATTTCTCTGATGGCTAAAGATGAAGAGCACTTTTTCAGATGCCTTTCAGCCATTCGTAGTTCCTCTGCTGAGAATTCCCTTTTTAGATCTGTACCCCATTTTTGATTGGGTTATTCAAGGCTTTGGGTTGAGTGGGACCATAGGACTGTCTGCTGCCTGCTCAGGCAGGGGATGGGGTGTTGTGGAGAAGAAAAAATGACCTGATGTGGTGGGAGGGGAAAGGGACCTTGAATAAGGATATACAGGGATGGAAAAAAAATTCAGAGGGAAAGCTGAACACAAAGTAAATATTTGCAAAAAAAAAAAATAGAAAGAAATGCTTGAAATATTGAACATAAAGAGAACTTGCAACTTTTAAAAAAATCAGATAATCAAATTAATTCCACTTCTAGAGATATACTTGAATGAATTGAAAGCAATGACCCATGATATAAATAATATATACAGACAGATAGATGATTGATAGATTGATAAATGAAAAGATATTTAGATGATTGTTAAATAGGTGATAGATTGATAGATATATAGAGAGATAGGTGATAAATAGATAGATAAATAATAGATAGATAACAGAAAGATAAAATGTCCAAAAAATACATCTCTGAAGTAGAAAAATGATATGCTATCATTACCTAACAGTACATGGAAAGTAAGATATAAATACGAGTATATGTGATATTTTAGATATTCAATAAAACATCATCTATCCCTAAAATTAGGCCACTTAATAGACATAAAAATTTGAAACTTATGCTAAATGCAATGCATCAGTTGCAAAAAGAAAATGCTGTTTGATTCTGCCTATACCACACACTGACGCTGTAGTGCACTCAGGTAGAATTGTAGAACTGTTTGCCAGAGGATGACAAGCAGAACAGCGTTTGCTTTAATTAACCTGCTTTCATTTTTCCAGATGAAGTAGTTATGAATCTAGATAATCAGTCCAAAACATTTATGTGTTCCTTTGAACTCAAGGACACATAAGTAGCTCTAGTAAAAGTTTGTCATATACTTTACCACAACAGAAAGATAAACAAAGCAAAAAAGACGCTAGTTTGCTTTAATTTTGTGGTTTTATCCAGCATTTTAACTGATCCTCATAATGTCAGTTCTTGACCTACTTTGAGAAATTCTTGGTCACTTCAGATACCCAGGGATCCTACATCTTACTCATTATCACCATGGGTTAAAGGCTTGAAAATGTTTAAATGTTAGATTATTATGAACATTCATTTAATGAGCATTAATGCTTTTTATATTTAAGTGACAATATATTGGCAAGGATGTCTCATTTCTCCCTTAATACATTACCACTCACATGTTTATTTTATTTCTTTAGGTTGTATCTGAAAAATCTACATTTTATAAATGCCAGAGATAGCATGTTCTTATTCTCTCTCTCTCTCTGTCTCTCTCTGTCTCTCTCTCTGTGTGTCTCTCTCTCCCCCCCTCCCCTTTCTCTCTCTCTGTCTGTGCATATGTGTAACACACTTACTATTTTCCTTTAACCTGTCTCTGAGCAAAGTATATATGGCTTTTCTTATATTTGACATAGTTGTTCATATTGCATACCTTAAGGAAAAAAATATGAAAATACAAGTTCAACCTCCAATCACATGCTCCATTGTGTCGTTTGCCCTTGATAGATTCTGGAAGTGGAGTGCACTAGGAAAGAAACAGCCGGCCATTCTGCATTTATCATGAAGCCATCATAAAAACGAGAAAGGAGTTTGGGGAGTGAAAGGAGAGTGTTGAAGGGAATAATCAAGTGTAGTGAATAGTTGCAATTACAAATTAGGTAATTGGGCATGGAAACATTTGCTTTAATTTGAACATTCTGCTGCGAATTCTGAATTCACTGCTGTCTATTTGTGTCAGTGCCTCCCTATTTCTTGTTTCTTAGTTGCTTTAAGAAATAATTATCTTCAGCTGGAAATAAAATATTCTATGTGGCACATACATAGATGAAGCCCCATGCTACATCACTGTACAATGGCAACGTTTTGTGTTTTGATCATCAGATATCTTACAAAGTCTAAAAATGAAATAGAAAAATATACGTCCTGACAAAAGAGCTGATGACTTTGGAAATGAAAGGATACACCTGAAAACTAGAAGCAGTAAATTTGCACAGAGTTTAATAGGTCCATGGCAGCTGTATTTTAAAGTGAACTCCTTTACAGCCAAATGGAAGAAATGAGTTTTCTCAAATAAAACTGACAGGGGAAGGGGCACTATAAAGGTTAAATTTACTCAAACAATAACCCCACATTAATAATTACAGCAGAAAAGTCCCCTGTGGGTTCAAGAGTGAAACTTGTTTCACCCACAATCCCATGCTCTAGCAAAGTGTTTCCCACCAATCTCAGTCAAAAAATGCTGGAAAGCATGACTTCAAGTGCCAGCATCTTCCTGTTTTAAAGCCTGAGCCAACTAAACTGTAAGGCTATTTTGAGCAACTGTACTCAATACGAGAAATGTGGTAGTTTCTCTATGGCAAGTCACTGTTTAGCAGATATCACATATTGTGAAAGACTGTTCACAGTACATCATGGGATTCCAATGACTCAACAGGAAGACTGTAGTACTTCAGTGGTTTTTTTCTGATACGCCCATTAAAACAAAACAAGCTAAAAAAAAAAAAAAGTTAGAGAAACAATAATAAGCATTAGATCGCCATAATTTATCTACTATTGTTTTGTACAAATATGTTTTCCTTTATAAATAATGCAGTAATATGAGTAATTATAGTAAATATGCTAGCCTATCTATGACCATTTTAACACAACTGTGGTTAAAGTGAGAGCATATTGGAAATTTCAAACATAAGAAAACAATTTATCTACTTTCTATTTTCTCAGTCTAGACTAAACTCTGGAAAAAAAATATATAAATACACAAGAGTGGAGAGAGTTATAGATGGGTAATTCTTATGACTCTGACACCCCTCTGCTGCATTTTGTGCCTCTGTTCAATATGCAATTACCATCAGTGTTAATATCATCCATCTCGATCAACCAAGCCAAAGCAAACAGGAAAGTGAGTGCTGTCTGCTGGCTCATTGTCATCTGAAACAAAAAAGCAGAATGCATTCCTTCTAAAATCACCCATGCCAATTACACTTTTGTTGTGTAATTACTAAACATACTTAAAAATATAATTTCCAGCAATAAGAAATTAAACTAGGATGGCTAAAATTTTATGATTATTACAAGAGTTAATAAGCAAGGATAAATAGACATAAGGTAAGACAATGATAAATGCCTTATTAGAGGGAACGCTTTCTGTAACAGATGGTCCTTGAGCATGCAAATTATTAAAAAACCAGCCAATGCCAACTATATATATATAATAAAAATTTCAATAAAGCAAAAGTACCCTATATTACAATTAGGAAATCTAGTTGTTCTTGAATTTTTATTTATCAATCACTGAATAAATATAATATAAGGCACTGTAAAAAAGATCCTTGTGTAAAAACATGTTCAATGGACAAAAGAAGTAATGGTTTCTTCTTCTCCTAGATTTTTCTTGGGACCAAAATGTCCTCTGAATACTTCATAAGCATCTTAAGGCCAGAATGATGGTCAGCCAGTAATGTCTTTGCCTTACAGCATGAGATACTGAGTTTTCTGCTTGGTAGAAAAATCTCATCTTTTTAGAAAATGTTCATAAAAAATACACTTGAAATCTCTCACTGTGAAGACGCATTACCCTTCCAGAAGAAAGACATTTGGAGATAGCAACACACATCTCAGGCTCTATGCAGCTTACACAACGGACATGGAGCAAAGCTTAACATAATTATGGTTCTTAGCTGTGTGTTTCCTTGAATTAGGTTTTGACCTTAATAGCAAAGTCATCAGAATTAACTGTGACCTTGCTATTGGACTTTTAACCATGAGCTCTGTCATTAGTTAAATAATTACTTGGGTCAGTATATTGAGGATAGGTAATTAAATAGTTGATACATACATAGAGAATAAATAAGTAGATGATAGTTGGTAAACTTATAATTAGGTAAACCATTAGGTAGATAACAGGTAAGTAGAAAAATATATGATAGATATAGGTAAAGTTGGTAAGTGGTAAATATATCATAGGTAGATACATATAGATTTATAGATTATAGTAAAAGAGACAAATTACAGATAATAGATATGTAGATATATAACAGATTCATAGTTGATAGACACATACTAGATTAATAAATAGGGAGATAGTAGATCATAGATTAGGAAGTTGACATTTGGTAAATAATACAGATAAATGGATAGATGATATTTTGCATACATATGATAGATAAACACATCCATAGTTAGAATTTCTGAGAAAGAGCTATCAAAGAAACCTCACAATAAGCATAAGTAAGCACAGTGTCTAGATTCTTTTTTATGAAATTCTGTAATCTTGGTATTGCATTCTGTCCTTTTTAACAGCTGGTACAGCATTGATTACTCTCTCCTCATTGTTGAAATTGACTATGAATCATCCTAGGAGGGAAAAGAGACAGCAATCAATATGTTGTCTTCTAATATCACTAGAATATCTGTGTTAAAAATTAAGAGGAAAAGATATAAAGAGAAAGCAGATGTGTGTAAAAGTTTTGACTTCAAAACCTACTAATAAATATGTTCAGAGCAAGGAGATTCACACCAAGTAGAACAAGGAGCCTCTGTGGCAGCAAGGAAGGTGCTTTGGGGGACAGAGAAGGACAAGCGGACATAGCAAAGATGAGCAAAGCTATTTCACTGTAGAAGGATGGTCTATCAATACAGTGTAACCCATTCACTTTTCCATGAGAAGCAGGTTTGTCATTCTTAATGCATCTGTTGTGTGAAACATGGGGCCTTATAATGGCAAAAACTGTTTGAAATTATAAGAGCTATGGCTTCTTCCACCAGATCGGAGCTATGATTTCCAGGTGGCCACTCACATGATGTTTTAATTAGTTTAGTTCTCAGCAGTCACTTAAATAAAGATGCCATAAACTTAGACTTTTCATACATCTCAGACTTATTTATAAATGTGTAAGTAGGAAGTAGTATATATTTATGTAATTTACACATATAATATTGAAGCAGCTGATGTGAAAGATATACACAAAATAAATGGAAAGTCTCAGGTGAAAAACAAAACAGCTTCTTTAAAATGTATGCTAAGTGAGAAAATGATAAATATCTCCCATGGTGGTATGATGGTAGACATTTAATTTTATTATTCTTATATCCACAAGTGAATAACTGATCTGCACATGTGATATCTAAGATGTAATCTCGGCCTTCATGCATCTCTGAAATCTTATTTCCTATTCTGTCACTTTCTTTTTTTTTTCCTTCTTTATTTTGTATTTATCAAAAAAACAGTAAAAAGAATTTAAAAATGCTGAAGAGTTAACAATAACTATACAGAGGATAATAATCATAAGCATGGCTTATCAAGGGTGGAAATGCAAATAAGATTACTACACATATATATTCTTTGTGTTCAGCTTTCCCTCTGAATTTTTTTTTCCATCTCTGTATATCCTTATTGAAAGTCTCTTCCCCCTCCCACCACATCTGATCATTTTTCTTCTCTGCAACTCCCCATCCCCTCCCTG
>PVIH01005830.1:48643-66169 GCA_004025045.1 Sigmodon hispidus
GTTCCTATAGATGGACTGGGGTTTGAAGGGTCAGTCCAGGGTGTTTCTGATCCCAAGCTGTTCAGTGGTTGTGGTTTGCTGCTTGGGCATGTTTGGCTTTTTTTCCTGTTTGTTTGTTTAGAGACCACTAGTGAGTGAGTACATCCCCTGCTTATCTCTCTGAGTTTGTGATACTTTGCTCAGGAGGATATTCTCCAAAGGTACAGATGACAGCCTATGCTGGAGAGGATGCGGAGCAAGGGGAACACTCCTGCATTGTTGGTGGGACTGTAAGCTTGGTCAGCCATTTTGGAATACAATATGGAGGTTTCTCAGAAAATTGAGAATCAATCTTCCCAAGGACCCAGCAATACCACTTCTGGGTGTATACCCTGAAGATTCACATTCACACTCCAAAGGTATTAGCTCAACTATGTTCATAGCAGCATTATTTGTAATAGCAAGAACCTGGAAACAACCTAGATGTCCCTCAACTGAGGAATGGATTAACAAACTGTGGTACATCTACACAATGGAATACTACTCAGCAGTAAGAAAAAATGATATCCTAAAATTCTGTCACTTTCTTAATCATGAGGCATCTAGTAAAGACAACTTTCAGTAGCTTGCTGTAATTATTAATTTTTGGGTTTCGTGCAGTGAATAACCTAAAAATAAATTCATTAGAAACTCAAATGATAAGTCCAGTTTCAAACTGCCCTGTTTATCAGTTAATGGCTAGGTAAAATCTGAATCTCCTTTTCCTATGAAATCAGTTATTACACTGACTGTCTTCTTATGGGTTACCAATAAGAACACCGCAGATGATGTGTAGGAAGTTTGTCCTTCAAGAACACATGGGTAGGATTTTTGCTTCTCAGTGTCTTGGTGCTGAGATGGTGAGAATTTTAACCTCTATGGTGGTTTGCAAGACCGGTGCCTTCTCCCTGATTCTGGCTTCAGGTCTTACAGAAAACATTCTGCAATCCATTAAATGTCAGGGGAATGTTACATAGTATTTTCAGACACATCCGGCTCTTACTTCTTTATGACTTCTGAGCATTTTGAAGACACAAACTGAGGATTGTGAACAATGCCAGCAAAACCTTGACAACCCTAGCAAGCTTCCTTTTTTTTCTGAAAACCTTTTTAATGGGAACTTTATAGATTTTAACTTAATGAAGACTATTATGTAATATATATATAATATATATACTATATCCTTACTTGTTGAATTCAAACCTTTCCAAAGATCCCTAGCATTAATATGAGCTCTGTTGAACATTCAGAAACCTAAGTTCTTAGGTATCATCCTTATATGGCCTCCATGTAAAAAAGTTCTAATGTTTTTTGAGAAAACACATAAAAACCTATGAACTGAAATGACTCTCTTCATCATTCCTGATGGGATTATGAGAAAGTCGCTTAGCCTCTTGTAGTTTTCAGTCCTTTATCTACAGAGTTGACATACAAGGTCCAGTCTACTGATAAGGCAGATCTGGAGACTGTTTGAAGTACTGTAAACACAAGATATTTAACTAGAAAAATTAGTTTTTTTAATTTTAGGTTGTGGAGACAAGAGTTTCATAGAGCATAAAGGTTAACACAGGAAGTACAAAATGTAAGGCATTCAAAATCAAAGATGGAAAGTAGCTGAAGTAATTTTTGTTTCAATGTAAAAAATATAACTTTAATTAATTACATTTTTCATAGCAGTGGAAAGAACTGCTTCCACTTGGTTTGGAGGAACAAAAATTTGACAAAAGCTAAAATTACTTTTAAGCACTCATTCCTTCCTGGCTGTCGCCAGCATACTTATGTCCTTTGACAAGGGCAGAATCTTGACATAAACCACACTAAGCAATACCGAAGATCTCCATCCTTATAGCCACAGGCTTTTTCAAGACCTGTGTGAGGAGAAAAAAAAACCAGTTGAATATTGAGAAAGGTCAGAAGCCAGGATAAAGGAACATTCTGATTAAAGATTTCCCTCCAGGCTGATAGAGCTTTCTCTGTTCTCAAACTCAAACACAATGGCATTTTGCTCTTGTTAGATTCTTGCTTAAATTTTCAAGGATATGGGTTGTTAGGGATCAGAATATTGTGTGCACTTCCAAGAATTGAAAAGTTCAGGCTGTGTCCACAGTGGGAATTGGGTCTTCCTGCTTGCAAGGTTCTTGGTCTTACTTTTAGTTTCTGATTTTCTTCTTCATTCATAGTTTTGAAAGTCTAATTTTTAAGATATGTTATTTAGTACAAATAATTCTGTAAAACCTTAGAGGAGAACAGAGTTCTTTGATGTCCAAAGAGCATGCTAAAAAAACAATAAATTGATATATAAACTTTAAAAGCTTTAATGACTTAATTTTTATACAAGTAACTTTAATACAATATAAACAAGTACCACATATCTGATCTCAGACAGGTTTTTTTCAAAAAACATACCTTGACTTTAAGACAATCTCTCTCTCTCTCTCTCTCTCTCTCTCTCTCTCTCTCTCTCTCTCTCTCTAAGAGATAACATTTGTAAGGAAGATATCCATTTTATATCTAGAGATTTTTAAAGATTCTATCCAGCCCAACCCTTAACAGCCAAAATACATGGCTACAATAAAGCCTACAAATCACACATGTAAATATTAGCTAAAACCAAGAAATAACAGTTTGATTGATCCTTGAAAAGTTAAACATACAATTTCTACATGATCCATCAGTTCAAGTCCTAAGTACACGTGCCATTGAAACAAACTCACATGGCAACTATTCCTGGCAACATCATTCACAATAGCTAAAATAAGGAAGCACTCCAAGTGTCTATCAGCTGAAGAATAGAGGAGCAGAATGTATGTAAGAAGGAATGTTTCCAAATATAAAAATAAAGTTATAATATATGCCACAACACAGATAAACTTTAAAAATCAACATGTTCCACAAAATAAACCAGATACCAAAGCAAAAAATGCTACTTAATGTATTTATATGAGGTATCTCTTATAGAAGAGACACATTTACAAAGACATAATATAGAGTAATTCTTGCCAAGAACTTTGTCAAGAAAGAATTGAGATGAATTTTTTATATAAACAGAGATTTTATTTGGAATAATTAAAAGTTTCTAGAAATAGATTGAGGTGATAGGTGTTCAATATTAAAAGAATAATTAATGTGACTGAGTTATACTTTTAAAATAATATCATGGTAAGATTTTATGTATATTTTGTACATATTAGTTCATTAAAATACAGTATTTATAGAATCTATTAACAGATATTCTATTTACCTATGCTATTGTTATTATCTCTCTTAGTATAATTTAATTTTAGCATGACAAATCTCTCAATATTCTATGTCAAATTTAATGCAGTAGGTAAATCAAGCACCCAACTGCATCCATTTGTCCTTTTTGCCTGCTGTGGGCCTTGCCACACCTTAGACCATAGATACAGATATCTCATCATGAGATTAATGTGCTCTGTCCTCAACAAGCCATGAAAGATAATGTCTCTTGTTAGTAAGAGTCTGATACCACGAAAGAAACACAAAAAAGCATTACATAGAAGTGGACAAAGGCTGACCACAGTCCTTAGGCTTCAGAAGGGCTCCGACCAGTTGGCGGTTGTCAGAACACAGTTCATAGAAGACTTAGAGTGAATGCTACACCCTCACCTGCACTATGAGTGAGGAACCATATGCCTCTCTTCTGAGGTCTAAGGGCAAAACACAGATCTGTGAGTGACTCACCCTCTATTGATTTAGCCTCACCATCCCATGAATGGAAAGCACTTTAGTAGTTCAAAGAAAAAGCTAAATGTGTGCTCTGGTGTTTAGACAATAAAGGTCTCTAGACTCAAGTCCCTGGTTGCAGGTCTTGTCTATTTTAGGAAATGACTGTGGTGTTAATCCGTGTAGAATTAACACCACCAGCCCTCTGCTGTGCATAACCTTTTGACATCCAGATTGGTTTGTTTAAACACTCTTTTGTTGATGCCGCTAAGTTATTTCCTTCAAATGCTGGCAAACTATGCAGATAGCCAGTGCACAAAGTCGTCTTGAGATCCCTGAAGTGATGACTGACTTTGTTGGACAGCTGCCACATCATGTCAGTTTGCACACCACTTCCTATATCTAAATACATCTTCTAGTGAACAATTCTTAAACTGAGCTTTTAAAGAAGGTGACAGTATTATGAACACAATCTAAATGTCTTACATGTTCCTTGTTCTCATGGATTAAACCAAGTTACTCTGTCCACTTTAAAAATATTTTGACCACACAGTCACATTTCAGTTATAAGCCATGAATGTATCTTTGTGATAATTTCATTGATTCCTCTAAAACCATCAACTTAAACACTGTAAAAGCAGTCACAATAAAGATCACATTAAATAAAGGCAGTTACTAGTACTAAAATTGGTGGACAAATGCACAATATAAATAATAGTAGCCAATAGCCAAAAGATACTTGGAAACTGCACAATGAAAATTCTCACTTTAAATGGAAAGACACATGGCCAACGTTGTCATCCCCCCCACCCCCGGATCCATAATGTCATATAACAAGAAATTCATGGTGGCACCTTAGTAGCATTTGGGCAATATTGCATGACTAAAATTCTAACCATAGACAAACCCACTTTGAGGTACATTCTGCACATAACAGACTAAAAGGATTCAAATATTTCAGTTACAAGAAGCAAGGAAAGAGTAAGGAACTGGCAGTCAATTGGCTCTGCGGCCAAAAAAAGAAGAAATATATGGAAAAATGAAAAGTTTAAGCACACATGACTTAGTATGATTGACAAAAAAACCAGACAGACAGCAGTGGTAATATTACCATGATTGCACATTGCAATTATGGTATAGCATTAGACTGTTTATTTGTACTATATTATTAAATAAACTTATTATTTAAATAAGCATTGCTATTAGTTCTAACATTTAGTTTTAGTGACAGAGCAGACAGCTAATGAATTAATATAAGTACTTATTTTTCTGATTTCAATGAATATACTGGAGTTACAGAAGATGTTAACATTAAATGATTCTCAGTGAAAAGTAGAGTTTATGGGAAATCATTATTTTACAACTTCTTCATAAGTCTAAAATTATATTAAAATAAAATATAGTTTATACAAAACAGAGCACAGTCTACAGACACTTTGCCTCCTGTCAGCCTGGGGTGTGGCCCCATGCTGCAAGTGGAGCCAGCAAGGCAGGAAAGAAAATGAGCCAAAGCCCCAGTCAGTCCCTGTCAGCTCACAAATCTTCACTAGCTTCCTGACATATGTGGACAATGTAAGAAAGACAAAGAAAAAAAAACAACCAAACAAACAAGAAACCCCACAAATAAAATCTATGCATTAGATCAGGTCACTGAAAACAATAATTTACTACCATTCTTTGAAAATTAAACCTTTCATTGGAAATTATTGTTCTCTTTGTGGCTAAATCTTTGAATGTCATACATTTTGCAATGGAAGATTTTTGTGCTTCTTTCTCTAAAGGAACATAATTGGACAAACATCTAGCTTCCAGTAAATAAACCTCAAGAATTCATTAAAGTAGATTTTGTTACTTTAACTTGTGGAAGAAACTGATGCTCAGATTAAATGACTAAAAGTCACACAGCTACTGCCATGAAATTAGTGGTATAAAATTAGCTTTACATGTTATCACCCATTTCAGGAGCAGAAGTCATTTTCCTGCCCTAGACTTATTCTAGGTAATTTGATGTATATTAATACAGGCATGTGAATTTAGCACTACATCATGAAAGCACTGTAAATTACATGTATCCTCTCTGTCTTGGGCAATTTATGTAGAGAAAGCCAAGCACCCAGATGTGAATTAGCACTCTGCTGACACCACATGAAAATATCTTGGATGAAGACATTCCAACCACAACAGCTACAAATTCACATAACCTAAAAACAGATATACTATTTAAACACAGTTCCAAATCTGACTCAAAATTTTAAAAATATGAAATATATTTCTTGTTTTTAGCTTTTAAGTTTTGGGATAACTTGTTTTATAGCAAGAGATAAAATATAAAACTACTCATAGGAAAAAATTAACAGTTTCCTTGATTGAAAAGATGCTTTCTCTTGCACCAATAATGCACTCTTCTTGGGAAACTGTAAACCAGACCATTATTTTGCTGAAAATTAGAATTACTATGTAAATTAATTTGTAAATTTTCTTCTTGACAAAAAGGTGTATTATACCTTGCCAATGTTCTCTATCACAACTCCATGGGTCCCCAGGATGGCATAACATTTGATGACTAATAGAGGAAGAAAGGAAAAAAAATATTGTCTACAAAAGAATCCATGAAATATTCATAAAATAAATCATTTCAGTGTCTTAGGATATAGTTTATTTATATAGTATATAAAGAAGAAAGGCTGTCTCTAATTGGATTTGCAATTATAATAGTATGATCAGTCTAAAAGAGGTAACTAGAGCCACACTATTGGTATGCAATGTTTACATTTTATAATATTTGTTTTCTCTAAGCTCTCTTGTCAGGTCTACAGTGAAGTGGCTTGAGTTGGTGGGAGTGGTCACCAGTGTATAAGGGCCTATCAGATATATATCAGCATTGTGTCTGACATCATACTTTTTTAACTGGCTGCTGAATGACTAACTTAGAGGGTTCTAACATAAGATTTCAGCACCCCTATACTTACACCACATGAAGATGTACTAATGTTTCATTTGTCTAAAGTCTATAAATGGAAGAAAAAATATCACTACAACCAGAAACTCAGCTACAGTGAGACCTCCTGGCAAGGGCAGTGCATGGATTACAGGTTCTGCAGCTCCCTGTCTTCTGTTATAAGATATTTGCAATGTGTAAAGATATGTCATAATAAAAACTAAATGGTCTACATTTAGCGAGAGGTGCAGGTGGGACTTCTGGTTGAAATGAGCTCTAGGAAAAAGAAAGAGGGGATCATAGCCAGATGCAGAGGAAGCAGAACATGCAGGAGGAGAGAGAAAAGCCATAAGCCATGTGACAACACGTAGTTTAATAAAAATAGGTTCATTTAAGTTATAAGAGCTAGATAGAAATAAGTTTAAGCTAAATCCAAACTTTCTAGGAAGTCTTCATGTCATTATTTGGGAGTTGGCTGCAGGAACAGAGAAAGACTTGTTAAAAGCCTGATTTAGAAGTATTCTTAGTATCTCACAGCACAAGTGACAAAGGACAAATTGTCTTTTGAAATAACACATGCTAGTCATGCATTGTGAGAACCTGCACTATTTTCTCTATAGCTTTGGACATTTCAGTATCTATAGAAGAAATCCATCAATGAAAGGACTGATAGTCACTCCCATTGTATATTCTTTTATGTGCTGTGTAATTTTCTCCTTATTTGAGCTCCTCAAAAGTGTTAATTGTTTTAGTGTGTGTATGTGCGTGCATGAGTTTCCTCCACTCAATATGGACAGCAACTGACTTTTTTTCTTGAATGAATCTTCTGTCTATTCCCCCACCCCCATGTGCTGTGTTTCAAATCAAAGAGCAGGAATAATTTAGAGAGTGCCAGGAAGTACTTTTCTGGTGTCAAAAATCCTCTTACTGAAGTTCCTTGTGAAATGAAAAAAATAAATAAAACCTAAATGAGAAAATGCATAAAGTCGTTGAAAGGAAATTTTGAATTGCTGGCACCAGTCTTGTTGAGTCTGTATGCATGTATATATAATTTTCTTTGTAACTGAAATAATTGGGACATATGATTGTTCATTGCACTTCTTGTGGATGGAACTTTATGTAGAGGTAACTCAAAGATAACACTGCAAAGACACTCACGACTAGGAAAACACAAGAATAAGACATTGCAAGTAACACTGTGAGGGCCTCTAGTCCAAAGACTTCATACCACTTTTCTCCAAACAAGAAAAACCTGCACATGATGAAAACTGATGGGTATCTCAACAAACCAAAGCTTGCAGACACAGCTGTGAACAGCTTGGCTGAGACATAAGTTTGTGTGGCAAGGATTCAGGATACAAAATAAGTAGAAGTCCATAGCATCCTGCATGCAGGAGACAAATATTTGTAGTCTAAATTAAATAATAATTACTATTTATGATTAAGTGAAATACTTTGATATAAATCTAATAGAGAGGCAATGTGTATGTGTATATAAGAAACTGTGAGGCAGTAATAAAAGATATCAAAACTATAAGTAAATGAAAAAAGAACATATCCTTGTTCATAGAGACTTGATATTGTTAAGATATCCACTTTCCTAAACTGATACATAGATTCAATATGATGCCATTAAAATGATGACAAGTTGTTTTGTAGCTGTAGGCAACATGGATGTGGATTTTGTATATGTAGCAAGCATCTGAGAAAGCAGTATATTATTACCAAAGGCTAAAGACTGACAGATACTAATGTTATCAAAGTTTACTATAAAGTTGATGGAATCAAGGCAATATGTTGTTAGTGAAGGAGTCTGTACAAAGTGGGACAACATAGAAAACTGAGATATCTGTATACACAAAAACATTTAACTAGTTTGTTAGGTAAAAGCAGTTCAGAAAAGACAGCCCTCATGATGAGTGACATTGCATTGTTTAGTCATCTATAATCAAAACCAGCAAAACCTCACTCTTTACATAAAAAATTAAAGACAAAATGAACAAAAAAATATATCAAATGATAAACAGACACACAGGAGAAAATTATGTTAATCTGGTTTAGGGGTGAATATTTAAATATAACACCAATATTAACAAGTAAAAAATGTGTTAGACTTTATTAAAATAAAAATTTAAGGGTTCAAATCAGAATTCTATTAGTAGCAGTGCTTATGACCAAGACTAACTATCCAAGTTCAATCCTTGGTATCCACATGGTATAAGAATCCCCGTTCTTCTACCAATCCTGAAGTTTGTCCACTGACCACCATTGAAGACTCTTGGAGTCAGGTATTTTGAGATCAGGCACTTGATAGTCTTTTCTGGGGACACTGTCTAATTCTAATCTTTTCTCACAGGATTAGAATGGTTTAGGAGCCTGAGAGAATACTGTTGGGTCATAGTACCACTCTGCTCACCTCCTACCCAGAGTTCAAGCTGCACATTGACTTAGAAATGTCAGTGTCAGCATGGACTGCCTTCTCCGGGGTATGTGTATCATATTTCTCTACTATTAAGTTTAATCACCTACCGTTTCTGCTTTCACATTACTCTCATTGAAATAAAGTCATACCTTTGAGCATTGTATACCTTATGATTGGAGAGACACACTCCATGCTGGGAACCAATGCAGTAATGTGAACTATGTAGCAGCATTTATCTGCTTGAGAGATTTATCTTTACTCCCCAATATAATCATTAACCCAAACCTTACTTACATCAACATGAGCTTAAGTACCATTTTCCTATCTTAGTTAGAATGTATCTATTATTGCACACACACACATGCACACACAAATAAATGTAATAAACTAAAAGTCAATCCTTTGTAAATTATATTTTCAGGGAAAAAATTAAAGCCACAGTCTAGGAAAAAAAATATTTGCAAAATACATCTAATATTAAATGATTAGCATATAAAATATACAAAGTTTTTTTTAAAACTTACTAAAATAAAATTATACAATTATACCTGAGTAGAAGATTGAAATAGATGACTTCCTGAAGAAGATTATAATTCTGTATATAACAAAAGCTAATCTCCTTTACTTTGAAGAACAAAAATTATAATAACTATTTCCTATAGTAATTGGTTATCAAATCTCCCTGAGAACACTGCCCCAAGAAACTCTTGATCACACTAGTTCCTGGACAGTTTGAAGGGAAAGCAAAACTCATTCATTGCAGATTAGAATTCACACTGACATGATGACATTTTAAGAAAATTTGACATTTTCTTACAAAGCACACAATTCTACCCTAAATTACATAAGCACTTTATTCAATTATCATATGCCATGGAAACCAGCATACAAACTTTTACAGTGGTTTCACCAAAGATTTGGACCAGAAATAACCAGTTCACCCTAAACAGTCAAATGAATAAAGTTTACATTTGTGATAAATAGGGATTAAAGTGGACCAGTAAGAAAAATTAATCAGCAGACAATATATACACATTAATAAATGGAAAAAGCCAGTCTGTAAGTTTCTTCTAGTACATGTATATGATATTCTAGAAACAGCAATACAGCAGAAGCAGCAAGCATGTCTGGTTGGCACAGCTCTGGTGGGGATGAGAAGACTGAGTATACATGGCACAGTAGTTTGGGGACCATTAAACTATTTTTCAGGATATAGTAGTAGTGGATGTTTGACATATGTTATACATATGTCAATGCTTTGGAGAAATCACTGGTATTAGGGATGAATTAGGAAACATACAAAATGAGCCTGAAAAAATCTAAGGGTATCAGAACACAGGAAAAAGATAGAAAAAAGGTAAGATGTATCCCAGTGACACAAAAATTACTTAGAATGCCTAAGGCCTTTGATTCATCTTTCAATAGCTGCTTTCCCTCAAATAAATAAAAGACTGAAAAAGTAAAAAATAATATAAAAAGACAAAATAAAAATGTACCAAATGCCTAAATTTGGAAAAAATTGAGTGATATAATAAATATAATCAAGACAGGAAAATTAATTTTTTGATGAGATCTGATAATTTTTTTCTTTTATTTATAAAAGAAAGTCTTTTTTTTCCATGTATCCCCCTGCTCTCCGTCCCTTTTCTCCTCCCAATCCCTTCCAGTCAGCCTTTAGCCTCCCTCCTCCCCATCCCCCATCCCCTCTGGGAAAAGGGCAAGAAGTCCCAAGGTGGATGAGTCTAACATCCTCTCCAGGCAGGTCCGATTTCATCATCCTAATGTCAAGACTAAGTTAGGTGTTCCTCTACAGGGAAGGGACTCCGAGGAAGGTGCCAGCCCATGCACAGAAACACAGTCTGAACTCTCCCCTCGAGGCTCCACATACTGCCCATGTCAGTGGACAGTTGTCTACCCTTGGAGGGCCTAGTTTCTTTTCGTGATGGTTCCCCAGTGGCTGTTCTTGATTCAGTGAGCTCCCCAGAGCTCCAGCCAGTCATCACTGTAGGAATTTTCCTCATAATCCCTATCCCCTTGCTCATACAGACTCTCCTCCCTGGCTCTCAGATGGAAAATTAGTTAAGCCCAAATTGTTTAAAGTAAGCTCATGGTTAATCGTTATACTGGGAAGGAGACACAAACCCTCATGCAGAAGAATTCCAAGTACTTCACATTGCTGCCATTCCTTCCCAGGACTGGAGTGAGTCTTTCCAATTGTGAGGTGTAAGATGTTCACAAGTACACATTCATTTCAATGGAAACAATTTGCAAGCAGTGGTGGGGGTTAAAGTGAATAGCAGAAAATTGTTTTACACATGCCCAGGAGCAGGCAGTCCATGATGACATGGATATTTCTAAGTCAATAACTAGCATGAATACCAGGGAGGATATGAATGAGGTGATATTATGACTGGACAGTTTTCTCCCAGACCCTTCAACCACTGTAATCCTGGGATAAGAGATCAGACAATATTCCTATAAGTGAACACCGAAAACCTAACCTCAAAGTACCTGATCCCAGGACTCTTCAAAACTGTCAAAATTCTAAAAATAAGAACAGACTATAAAACTCCTGTAGCAAAGAAGACAGAAGAGTTAAGTTTGAGTTCTCCTATAGAAACTCATGCATTAGAAACACAAGGAAATGATAGGTACAAATCAGAGGAAACCTACTAGAATAGGTTCAATAATTGTCATTTATCAATACTGCTTCTTAATTATAACCATAAAAAACAAAATCCAGGTTTTACAAGGAAAGCAGATAGGCTCCAGAGATATGGGAAATTGCTCACATTCTCTGTGTTATTTTTTTGTTAATGTAGATCTATTCTCAAGTAAGTTTGTTTTTAAATTGAATTAAAATTTGTTTTAAAAAGTCATTTAAAAATGTCTTTTAAATTGAGACAAAAATTTAAAATGGTCAATAAAAAGAAAAGCATTGAGAAGCATAAAAGAATAACATAAAATTTATATTTTTTCTCATTTTACTCATATATTGTTAGGTATATTTAATCTTCATCCATAAGAACTTTGTGTCTATAAGAAGCATATAAGTGGGATATATACTAACCAAATGATTCTGGCTTATTTGTAGAAATAGATTGTTCTAGGCATGATAATTCGGTTTCATACTAAATATTTTAAACTCCCGTGACTCAGTAATTCTGCCATCTAAAGAGTTACTCTTTAACCTGTGTTATTAACTTTAAAGAAAGTACTATATTGAAGCCATTGTATTGAATATTACTAATAATTAGAATGGATGCAGAACAGAGTAGTAGGGACAGATTAGAACAATTTAGCCCAAGTTCTATTGTGTTTACAAAGTTACTATCTCTACTCTTTGTACACAAAATTGAATATGATAATGCTTCATTGATAGAATGAAAAGACCAGCTCCCCTGAGTGGTTTCAAGCAATGAAGCAATGCCTTATATACTGCTGAGAGACAAATAGTCACCCAGTGTTTATCAATGGGTTTCCATAAAGTCAATTAATATTGTTTTATATTTTCATAAAATTATGCATAATACATACAAGTGCATGTGTGAGTGTATGTACCTGTGTGTACCATCCAGTAAAAGCAGATTTTCTTTTTCAGAAAAGGAGAACATCCTGCTGAAGGGAAGTTTCTGTGACTACACAGCATATAGTTAACACCACTGAATTGCAGCCTTTAGGATAGTTACCATTGCAAAGTTTATATTATATGTCATCAGTATTTAAAATGTAAAGTGTTACAAAGATTTAAAAAAAAGAAGTTATGCTGGTAAAGGTGACAATTGTCCCCACAATCCTCTATAAGAGCTTGAACAAGGATATACACGGATAAAAAAATATGACTTTACTAATAATAAAAAATAAAATAAAAAACAACTATAGACCAGTAAAAAAAAAAATCAAGTAATATACAAGTCCCAGGTATAACAGAACTCAATTGAAATGACTAGTGAGGGTAATTCAAATGACTTTCAGAACAATATTGATTATGGCTATTGCCATTGGTTCTCGCTCACGTGTTGTAGCTAAGTAATTATTTTTGGATATACTAAACACTTAAAACACAGGACTCAGATGATTCAAACTATAGGTAACCTGAAAGTCCCCTGACAATGGAGGAAAAATTCATATTGCTATCTAGCTGTAATACCTATGAATCACAATGGCTAGCATCATAAAGTATTGGTAATGGTGTAGGAAGTGGCATTAACATGTAGGTAGTAACCAACAATAGTCTAATTGGACTCAAGACCACTCATGAGGAGAGAAATCATGCCTAGTACTTAAAACCTTTATAGTTTTTAATTTTTACTTCCTTGGGCTAGTTAGGTCCAGTATCTTAGAACTTAATCTTTTATGACCATCCTGCTATGCCAGCATAATTCTTAGCTACATTCTGTATATCATCTTTATATCCTCAGATACATGTAACTACCACCTCCCTCAAAGAAGGATCTCTTTAAAAAAAAAATAGACCATTAAAAAAACCCCACAAATGATACAATATAAAGACCAAAAGATCATAGGTAGTGAGCCCAGTCCTGACAAATATATTTACATCTCCACCCTCTATCTATTGTTCAGGGAATATCAAAGAAGAGGGATAAACTTACTGTAAGACCCAGAATACCACACAGTCTGCAGTGACACAGTCTCATGTATATGGCAATGGCAATATCAATAGGCATGCTAAAACAGAATGGGGGGAAAAGGAACTATGGGCAACTGATGACTGCTGAAGAAGGGACAGTTAGCCTGTCTCTGAGATGAACCTCCTCACTCACTGTTCTATGTGAAGTGGTTATCCCCGAAACCATATAAAAACAATAAAAAGGCTCACGGTTTGTATTTCTATATTATGTATATATGGATGTGTGTGTGTGTGTGTGTGTGTGTGTGTGTGTGTGTGTGTGCTTCTGAGCATGTAAAACAGAAGTAATCAAGAAGGAAGTGGCTATCATTCTCAGAGGAAGGGAAATTGTGAGGGCTGAAGAAAAGAAAGTGAATGGGTAAAGCTGAATTACTATATTTTAATTTTAGAAGGTATTGAAATAAAAGTAAATCACACATAATTCAAAAAGTGAAGTAGAAAAAAATCTATAAAATGAATATGTATGCTTGTAAAGAAAGGTAATAAGACGCTTTAACTTTATAGTTTTTAATTTATACCAGCATATCTAATTTTCCTTATTTTTTCTCACATCATATTGTCTATCACCAAGTTACAAAATAATGTTTTTCTTAAATTCTTCTTGTGTACCAACTCTTCCTTTAATTCTTTTTTATTTTACATACAGACTACAGTACCTCCTCACACCCCTCCTCCCCTCCCCCCCTTCTTCCCCATCCTTCACCTCATCCACTGCTCAGAGAGGGTAAGGCTGGCATTAGGAGTCAACAAAGCCTGGCATATCAAATTCAGGCAGATCTAAGCCTGTCTCCCCTGCATCGAGGCACAGCAAGGTATTCCACCACAGGAAACAGATTCCAAAAAGCCAGTGTATCAGCTCTTATCCTAGCATTACACTCTCATAATTTCTTTTTACCAAGTAAATTTCTTTGAACATTAAAAAAAAGAGGGCTGGAGAGAGGGCTCAGTGGTTAAGAGCACTGACTGTTCTTCTGGAGGACCTGAGTTCAATTCCCAGCATCCACATGGCAACTAACAGCTGTCTGTAATTCCAAGATCTGACACCCTAACACAGATATACATGCAGGCAAAACACCAATTCACATATAATAAAAATAAATACTAAAAAAAAAAATCTGTCTCTTTAAAAAAAAGAAAAAGAAAAAGAAAAACAATTAAGAATATTTTTATTCCTTTTATTAAAAAAACTATTTCTGTCTCCTCCTTCTTCAACAAGGAGCTCAAGCCAATAAAAGGGTCAATGCACTCTTATTGTAGCTTATTATCTCTTTTTATTTTAACAAATGAGAAAAGTCATTATTCTTGGCAGCCTTATAAATGGAAAATAATTTTTCTCTTACTTTTCAAATTTTTATTTCAAGGTTCAAAAGTTAATGCAGAGTTTCATGTGTCATTCAAATATGAGAAGCATGTCTTTCTCATTTCAGGTCTGTTTTCACTGGGGTTTGTACTCAGTTAGGTTCCTCCACCATTCTGAAGTGCATACTGTCTCTAAAAGTAAATAATGTTATTTTCACAGAAATTTGCAGGTGACTCTGGAATGGTAGGTAAGTCACAGTGACAGAAAAAGACCTGGGTGGTCTAGAAGGTGAGGCTGTTGATATATGACTACCTCTCTAAGACCTACCATGGTCATTACCTTCTGTCAATGGTACCACTGTACTAGGAACTGTTCTCTACAATAAGAAGCCACAGAGGCTAAGAGCTCCTTCTCTAGGTCATCCTATATGTGATGAATGGCTGCATCTTAACTACAGTACTTTCAAGCCAAGGTGTGTCTGTCCCTTTTCCTGGCTTGCCCTTTCTACTGAAAGCTCTCTAACTGTGGTAGACAGTTATAGAAATCTTTCTTGCTATTGTCCCCAGCTGTCTACCTATAAGCCTCTTGTGGCTGAAAGTCAACTTACTTCATTCTACTGTGCTAGCATTTTCTGCTAACAGCAAATAAACTTGTTGGAAGTCATCCTTCTGAGAGGTGAGGGTGATGACTGTAAAGATCATTGACACTTTTTTGACGTAATCAAAATCATACATGGAACAAAATGAATACCCTAGTAGTGCTTGAGTTTGAAATTGTGTCTACTGAAACTCAGGTATCAGAGACTTAATTGGCAGACAGTGAGAACTGATTAGATCCTGACCACATTCACCCAGTCAGTGGCTTAATATCTTGATGGATTTATAATATGACAGCATTTGAGGGACATGCTGAATGATGGAAGAAAGGAGGCCACTAGGGACTTTCCATTTGAAAGTTGCATAAGGTATCCCGTCTTCTTCTGTCTTAGTCTCCTTCATGGTTCCTACTAAGTAAGCAAACAACCACACCATCATGATGCCATTCTGTCCACTCCTCAGTTAAAAACTCTGAAATGGTGAGACTCAATCAATCCTTCCAATTTAGAATATTTTCCCTGGTATTTTTGTCCTTGCCATGAAGGTCAGACCTGTATCCCAAGTCACAGATAGAAACTGTATTAGCAAGAGTCCTGAAGTACTTCATAAGGATAAAAAATTATCTCAGTGCATCAACGTGGCAACTCTCAGAGGACCTTAGGATTCATGAAAATTTTTTTCTTCTTTTGTTTACTTAGTTCTTTATTGCTTGCCTGTGTGGAACCATATGCTTGCCCCAGTGCCCATGTGGTGGCCAAAGTACAACTTATAGTAGTTTGTTCTTTCTTTCTATATGTATGTTGTAGGGGTGGACTCAGGTTATCAGGATTATCAACAAGTACCTTTATGCACTGAGTCATCTCAGAGACCCTATGAATAGTGATATTTTAACCTCTATTATATTATGGAGATGACAGCTAAAGATGTTTCAGAAATCTGGTAACAGGAAACTTGTTCTCGCCATGGAAAATTCATCTGAAGATTACATTAAAGGCTGAATGGCTGATCCTTGCCTACCTGGTTTAATGTGATGTGAGACAAGCTTCTATTGTTTAGTAAATTTGTACTGGAAATAAGATCATAGTACATTTATATCAAATTTAGAATTAATACCTAGTACAATGGATGATATAATTAGAGTTCAAAAATGTCACTGTGGTTCTTTCAATTCTGTCCAAGTCATCATTCAACAGTGCCAACTAGACAGTCTGCAGTAAGAATAAACACGGGAATTGAAAGAGGTTTTGACTTCCTAAAGTTTACTATGCAAAGGTAGAAATAAAAATTCTCTCATACAGCAGCCTAAAACTGTGATAGATTTAAGTAGTTGAGCCACTTCCAGGACCGGGTGCTGTCTGCAGAGTGAGAACCAGTGCACTCTGTAGCAGGCACAGATAAAGTCTGCCTAACACATTCCCCCCAGCTGCTGCTGAGGTAATTTGCCACCTCCAACTGAGCAAACAGATAACAACTGGGGTCCCTGAAGGACAGACTCAGACCCCACCCAGAGAGGTGACAGGAGGCACACAAACCCAAGTGCCAAAACTGACCAGGAGCCACCTAATCGTGAACCACTGAAGCCATGGGCAAACAGTGCAAAAACTTACATAATAAAACAAAGAACTACAAGGTCACTCCAGAAGAAAGTGGCAATCTTACAAATACAAGACCTGAACTGAGCAATGAAGAGGAAACAGAAGGAAGCAACACGAAAAATTCCTTTTTGATGATCATTGAAGCTCTCAAAGAAGATATGAAAAATAGCCTTAAAGAAATAGAAGAAAATACAAACAAAAAATTCGAAGAGATGAACAAATCTATGAAAGAAACATGCCAGGAACTAAAAGCTGAAATGGAAGCAATAAAAAAGGCAAAAAATGAGGCAAAGATGGAAATAGAAAATCTGAAGAAAAAAGG